>APFE031737018.1:0-11684 GCA_000404065.3 Pinus taeda
AATTGAACCACTCTCGTGTCTCTCTGAGTCGAAAGCGGTATTGATGAGCGTCACTAGACAGGCCATTTAATTACGGATCACACTTTATATTGAGACAAAAATTGAGACATTGAGATGCAAGTTCGCTGCAAGTTCGCTGTCCATTCAAGTCCTCTGTATGGAGGAGATAGATATTTATTTTAAGCCAGAGAATTTATACAAAGAAGGTTGTGAAACGTATAATTATTATTGGTTAATATAAGAAAATGTAGAATTCCACTGCGTCATGTTATTAAACCAAAAATATCTATTTAAAATATTTCACCTATGATAATACCATATGTTAAGTTAATTATTACTTTAATACTTTTTATTATATCTATTAAATAGCATAGGATTGAATAAGAAAAATCATTATTACTATTATTAATATTATAATTATTTTTTTAAAAGTTTTTTATTTCAATTTAAGGTGGATGAAGACTATTTG
Source organism: Pinus taeda (assembly GCA_000404065.3). Lineage (NCBI taxonomy): Eukaryota > Viridiplantae > Streptophyta > Pinopsida > Pinales > Pinaceae > Pinus > Pinus taeda. The sequence continues at coordinate 470 of APFE031737018.1, forward strand.
ATATTTTTTTTTTTTTTTTAGTAATTGAGGGTTTAGATTGATTTTCAAGGGAATATCGTTAGCCTAAATGTTGTTGTTACGCAGTTTGTTAAATTGCATTGACTTTTTATAAATTAAAAAAATTAGATTCATGCTAAGTAGCTCTCAACCCACTAATTTCCTAGGGATTTGAGATTATTCTAATAAGCTCCCCCATATTAAATTCCTCATTATTATTTATAACAAGGATCCCTTGAAAAAGATTTCCAAATGTGTGGCTCTTGCTATAAAGGCTAGTAGCTCGGTCATCTCGTTCATAAGCTTATTGAAAGATTCCCTCTTACCCCAGAATCTATGGTCTGCCAAAGATTCATAAAGAAGGGGCTCGTTTGAGACCCATTGTCAACACGATAGGAGGGCCAACTTATGTTCTTGCTAAATATTTAGTCCAAAAGCTTAAGCCCCTTGTTGGCCATACAAAATCCTTCGTCAAGGACTCTACATCATTTGTTAATGAGTTAAAGAGTTTCAAGTTTGATCCAGATGACAAGCTTGTGAGCTTTGATGTGGTCTCTTTCTACACTAATATCCCTATCAACGAGGCCATCAAAATCATCAAGCGCATCACAGATCCTAATACAGCTTATTTAGTTGGTATTTGTCTTACTTCTACTTTCTTTTCATCCGATAGGGAATTCTATGAGCAAACTTGTGGTTTCGCCATGGGTTCCCCCCTCTCCCCTGTGGTAGCTAATCTATTCATGGAAGGTTTTGAATCAAAGGCCTTAGCGTATTCTTGTCTTTGCCTAAGATGTGGAAGAGGTTTATGGATGACACTTGTGTCACCTGGTCCCATGGTAAAGAAAACATAGAACTGTTTTTCCTCCATCTTAGCAATAAATCTAGTTCTATAAAGTTCACCATGGAATTTGAATGTAATGGTAGTCTTCCTTTCCTTGACGTCCTCCTCTCAAGGAATGATGATGGCTCTTTCTCTCATTAGGTATATTGTAAGAAAATTCGTACAACACAATATCTTCATATTAATTCTCATCATTTCCCAGCTCAAAAGCTTAGTGTTCTCAACATCTTAGCGATTACAGCTTTAAGTGTTTTTGATGAGAACCTTCTCAAGGAAGAGAAAAGCACATCTCCTAAGTGCTTTCTTTAATAATGGGTATAGTAGACACCAATGTACTAACGCTTTCCAATCATTAATGATACCACTATTGGAACTTAATAATGTGCAAAGCGTTGGACTAGCGCCAAAGTGTGTGTAGTCACCTTGATCTCATCAACTTGTTGTTGTGCCTCTCTGATCTCTATATGTAGTTGCTATAGGTTGGAGTCCTCCTGCAACGTAGTCCATAACTCCATTGTAGTTTCAAAAAGACCATTGCAGCCCCATATTGCATTCTCCAAAGTAGACATGTGTTCTTGGATGGTTGCGTTGCACTGCTCCCTAACCTATGGAGGAGTAGTTGACTGCAGTTTCAATTGTAGTTCCGATATATTCATCTGAAAATCAAAAATAACTTGGGCTACCTCATCCTTAGATCGACGCACTACAACGACCAATTTCTAAATATTTACTAAAGCTGCGGCATCCTCTAGAATGTGTAGTTCTGGTATTGAATTACACACTTGTTTAATTTTTGTTTCTAGTCTCTAGATCTGCGCTATTATCTCTTATTTTTCCTTAATATCCTAAACCTTTTCAGTGAAGATCTGCTCATTTTTCATTTGGACTTCGCTAATTACCGATAGTGCATGCTTCTCTCTAATCCGAAGCTCATCTAAAACCCCTTGATGAAGTGTGTGGAGGGTTTGAAGTGGCAGAATGGCTAAATTCATACCCACATTTTTTTATCTTTCCGAGTTGGGCATTATCTTCCTCTGATTGTGTGCAGACTATTCCTTTTGGCAAGGGAATGACTTAGAGGTCCAGATTCCATTCTGGTTCCATTATGCTCATGCTCGCTTGATTCAAGCTCATTTGAACCCCACTTTCTTGTCCCACGCTCACTTGAATTCTGCCTTCTTGAATCTGCAACTTGCATAGATCCTTTTTGACGCTCCCCAACGTCTGCATGTACTGTTGCTCAAATTCAGTCCATAGCTTTGTTGTCATGTCACATACCTTATCCCCAATCTCATCCAAGTCCCTCTCAGTGAGGACCATTGGATCTGTGTGTGTGTGCTTGTCCCACTTTTGCTTCTTCCTCGGTCCAGAAGTCGTCTCCTTGGTCTTCTTTTGCAATTTGATGGGAGTGCTCTACTCATCACCCCTACCTCCTTCCTGCTTAGATTGTTCCTTCTCTTTAGTATGCTGGGAATCTGATGCTTCGACTTCTATTGTGACCTCTTTTGCAGCGTGCTCCTTATCGGAAGCTCCCTTAGTAGCAGTTTCTTTAGCAGCGGCTTCATTATTCTTCTAATTAGCCAACTCCTGCACTATTTCTTAAGCTGCTTCTTCCCTTTTATGTGTAGATGTCGTATGCGCAAAACAGATTTCTCCACCTTTGCTAGTACCTACACCAAGATCTATGGGTTTCTGCCACTCCACTGGCCATGCCCCCATAATCTCCTGTACATTGGCCTCTGTAACTAGCTATGGAAACTACCACCATATCTTCTTGGGGTCGCACCTTGCATGAATGGATACATTATGAAAGTTGGCCTTATATTCTGCATAGACCCGCAATTACTCAAAGAAGGTTGGAGACAAACTTAACCTCTGATTGATCACCATGTGGAGGTCCATCTCGACCAATATCTAAAAGACTTTTGATTCTGTGACCCTCTCCGAGTCCTTCGTCACCCATAGTGAAGCAAACTTCACTGCCTCCGATAAGTCCTCATCTTGTGGAGGGAATCAACTATCCTCCAGGAGTCACCATACAACAAGTAAAATCAATAGCAAGAGTGAGGCATAGTGAAATGCTTTGCCATCATCATGTGCTTCATGGCAATTCACTAACAATTCCTTGCAGAGGTACTGTGCAATGGAACCATTTGTTGGCTTAAGGGGGGCTAACCCAAGTTCAAAGTTATTCGCGCCAACCAACAAAACCTTAACTGTTAACCCTTTCAGAAACAACCTGTGTAGCGCATGCTAGTCTCAACTGAAGCAGTATTAGGGGTTGCTAGAACCATTTTTCTGCATCCAGAGGCCTGTCGGATGGTCTTCACAAAGTTCTTATAGCTTAGATCTGCCTTCGCATAGACCTATTCTTTCTGATTGTCAACTACTACAACTCTATCAAAACAACCTTAAGACCTTCATGAAGGTACACTATTGTACTTAACTTGCATAAATGATATAGATTCACTACTCTCACGCAATAAAATGTATATTCTGAATCCTTTATGACCTATATCTGTTGTCGCATGGATCTACCCTTTCTTAACAGTTAACTACAACAGATCTATTTAACAACTTCCCGATATTCACGAAGGTGGTTAATTATACTTATTATGCATAAATATTATAGATCTATCTGTTTCATGCAGAAATGACGCATTAATTCACATAAAATAGATCACAGAGCAAAGATACATAAACTTGACAGAAATAGATAAACAAGGCACACATGCATAGATTCGGATCAAAATTGTCTTTATTAAGATGTAAACATTTAGATATAGACTTCTTATCCCTACGCACCTAGCTGCGGGGGCCCCTGCACTCAGCTGTGGATTTACCAAGGTCTCTGTGCACTCAGCTGCAAGAGCCTTCCCCTTTCACCTAAGTACAGGAAACAAACCTTTCTTGCCTTAGCACCTTGCACTTACAATAATTCTCAACCAAAATTTATCTCTTAAACTTGCTATGACTCAACTATATATAGCCTTTTCATTACAATACCATGGTCTTTGGACCATGGGCAGGTCTCAAAATCATCCTATCACCTACCCATATAAGGGACTAATGCCCCTTTGACTCTTACTTAGCTTTGCGATCCACTTCCACATTTCGTGGAGACTTTACATTCTTTAAAAAAAACTATTACAAAAATTGACTTAACTGACAAAAATTGACCCTAGGGACCCCATCCCAACACTATATGAATTTTTACTTGGATTTTTTACCAGGGCTATTACAGAACCCTCTCCCTTAGGGGAACACTGTCCTCGATGTCCAATGACACCTACAACCACAAGAATATTGTAAGAAAATCATATTTCTGATGGAGCTGTATAACTTAGCTTGTTGTTGTATTTACAATGATCAACCTACTGAGAAGCAAACCAACATGACAACCATAATGACATGAAACCCATACCACTAAATAGAGCTTTATAACATAGCTCATGGCATTATTTACACCCATATACATATGTACATATACCAAAACATTTGCTCAACCAATGAATAGATAAGGACATGGCCCACATCTAATCCTCCATCCATCTCCCATGTAGCTTCATTGGGCCCAAAGTGCTTCCACTGCACTTCAACCTACTTGATTGCACGGTTTTGGAGTGTGAGCATATTTCTCTACAAAATGCACTAAGGTTTTGGCTAGAATTCTCCATCTGGATCCACCTAAAATACAAACTAGTCAATCATATGATCAACATATTTAACATACTTTTTAAGCAATGACATATGGAAAACATCATTGAATCCCACTATCGGAGGAAGTGCAAGTTGATAGGATATTGGCCCAATCCTCTCAAGAATCTTGAAAGATCCACAAAACCAAGGTTCCATCTTTTCACATGACCCAATCCGTGAGGAGCTCTTCTTTGGCTTGCTGCGAAAGTACACCTACTCCCCAGCCTAAAACTCCTTAAACAACCTATTCCAATATGCATAAATCTTCTGCCTATCTTGTGTTTCTTTCAGATTCTTCTTGATTACCTACATTTCATGTTCCATTTTCGCCAACATGTCTAGTCCAATCAACACCTTGTAATTGGATCACTCCAACTTATGGGAGTATTGTAACTTTGCCCATACAATTCCTTAAACATTCGATGAGTATGCAAACTTCACTGGAATGAAGTGTGTTACTTCATTAACCTGTCCACCACAACCATGATTGAATCAAACGCGAACTCGATTATCATGCCAACAATCTAGCATTCAAATTTGGTTGGTTAAATAGATGCCACAATCCACTGTGATCATTCTGTTGGGTTGTGTTATATTCCTTCCATGAATAGCCCACCTAGTTAACGAGGGGGTTAGGGGGGGGCAGAGCCCCCCCTTCGTTGCACCAACTGCGCAGCAAGGGGGTCACAGGGGGGTGGAAGCCCCCCGTGTACGGGGGGTTTGAGGGGGGGCAGTTATCCCCCCCTCTACACAGTCCAGGGTAGCACCCTGGGGAAAAACATTTTGGACCCTATATTAGGTTGGGCGGACCTACCTATGGTTTTGTGCATGGTTTTTGATCTATGGTATTGGATGGTTCGGCATGTATAAATATGTATTGTAACATTGAAAGGAACATAATCAAAAAATCAATTTAGTAGTCCCAATTTTGGGATCCAGGGGAAAATCTCTATGTATATGTGTTTTATGTGTTATGCTCTCACATTGTTTATTTTATGCGTTTTAGAATTCGTATGCAGGTAACCTTTGTACGGGGTTAAAACCTACATTTGGTATCAGAGTTGTTTTGGCTTCAAGGGGACGCCTTTGTTGTTGAGGGGTTTTGCTTGGGCTTGTGGTAAACCCTGCTTAGTGCGAGATCTGCGAGATCAATTCTGGTGGTGAATAAGATGGCGAATAGTGGAAATATAGAGATCGAGAAATTTAATGGTCAGATTTTTGAGTTATGGAAACTCAAAATGGAGGATCTATTGATGGATAAAGATTAGTGGATCATGGTAGATCCAGGTACTAAACCAATGGGAGTGTCTGATGAAGAATGGAAGAAGTCGGATAGGAAGGTGATGAGCCCCAGAAATGGGTAATTATATGGGCCCATTTGGCCTCTTATTTTGACTTAATCCACCATTCTCACTAGTTTGTTGCATGTTTTTGAACATATTTATGCTAATAGAGTGAATTGGGTTAGTCACTTTGCCATGTAGTCTAATGAAAGTTTTATGCAGATTTTTTGGACAATCTTGGACAAAGTCAAGGAATTTATGAGCAAATGGCAGCCAAAACTCAAGGAAAATAGGGAAGAGGATTTTTAGAGGGGTGTGTCCTTCATTTTTGACCCCTTCCCTTGAATCCTCCATCAGTAATTCAGAGCACAAAGGTCCACATTGATGATTCCAAGGGGAAGTCAAGAAAGTAAAGTAGGACTGTTGTTTATCTTCAGTTCTAAGAAGTCGAGTTCCTTGATTTTAGGAGGAATTTTGGAGGTCCCCATTTGTATAAATAAGAAGGCTTAGAGCCTCAGTAGCAAATCCCTTGAATAGGAAGGGATCCACGAGGAGGTCAAAAGAGAAGTGAAATCAGGAGACAACAGTAAGAGAACTGAGAACATATTTGCATCAGGACACTGTAAACCCAAGACAAACATTAAACCCAGGTGGTCTTAAATGATCCTGCATTACAGGTGCATAGAGATCACATGGTGACTTACACAGTCATATGTAAGTTTATGGGTATATGGCCTACGGAGAAGGCTCTGTACACATGGATAAGAAACAATTGGAAACCAAAGGGAGATATAAATCTACATCTTGGGTCCAAGGGATTTTTCACAGTGGTTTTCACTAACCTAGAGGATAAAGACAGAGTATTTGAAGGAGGACCCTACTTCTATGTTGCCACAGGCCTTTATATCTGACCTTGGGTGATGAACTTTGTCCCAGAGTGAGAAACATTCACATAGGTCTCAGTATGGATTAGACTATACTCCTTACCTTTAGATTATTGGCTTCTTCAATCCTTAAAAGCTATGGGCAACAAATTAGGGCATTTGATAAAGATATCAGAGGTGACTCTACATGGTAAATATACCTCCTTCCCCCGCATATGTGTAGAGATGGACCTATCGAGAGCACTCCCAGATGAAGTCATCTTAGAAATATATTATGAGGAATGGGTACAGGCCGTAGACTATGAACATATCCCATTCAGATGCCGTAAATGTCATGAACATGGGCAACACCTATTTAGAGATTACCCACTCAACAAAAGGGAGGACAATCTGAAAACCAACACAGGAAGAGACCCCGAAGGCTTCATCAAAGTGGGAGGTAGAGGAAAAGGAGGGGAAAAAGTACCAAAAGAAACCTAGTGAGAACAAGCTACCAAGTCATAATAGCTTCGAGCTGTTAGAAGAAGAAGGGGGAAAAAATGGAATGGACAAGGAACTGGAGGACAATCAGGCAGAGAAGGAAAAATAGGATAGCATGGCATTCATACATGAAAAAAATAAACAAAACGAGGATCTACCAAGCAGTATGGAACTAGGCAGGGACCAAGCCATGACCCCAAGTGAAGGTGGTACGGAGGACCACGAACTTCAGGAGACTCTTGAGAGGGAGTATCTTAATCTAGAAAATTTTCTAGAGCAGGGAGCCAACAAAGGGATTGAATCTCTACCACAAGAGGAGTTTGACAGAATACAATAGCTATTCCTCAGAAGGTCTCAAACAAAGGTTGCTAGATCAAAAGGAACCATGACAGCCAGGAGAATAGAGGGGTTAAATCAATGGAGGTGACATTAGGACACTCCACCAAGAACCCAGGAAAGAAAAGAGGAAGGAAGAGACAGAATGAACTACTGAGAGAGTGTGGGAAACTCATGATTAATTCAGGAAATATGAAAGATCTTACGATTTACTCCTTTACAAACACATCATTATGAAGCTTACAACCTAGAATATTAGGGGTCTAGGATGTAAAAGAAAACAAAGAAATCTCAGTAACAAAATAAAAGAATAAAAACCTTATATGGTGTTTATACAGGAAACAAAATGCTCAATAGACAAAATCAGAGAAAGACATAGAATATGGATTATTAAATATGAGTACCCAGAAGTCAAAGTAAATAATACGGCTGGAAGAATTCTCACCCTTTGGAATCCTCATAAATTCAGAATCCTAGATGTGGAGGCATCCAGGAACCACCTCTCAATAGTTATCCAACCTTTCGGGGAAAAGGATTATTACATGATCACAAACATCTATGGTCCTCAAAAACTTGAAGATAAACTCAGGCTCCTCACCTCACTGGAGGAGCTGAGAGAGAGACACCCAGTAATGCCCTGCATTCTGGGAGGGGACTTCAACATGATTAGATCTCTCACAGAGAAAAAAGGAGGGACCAGAACACTCGAAAGAGACTCCATTGCCTTCCAGAACTTCCTAAACAACATGAGGCTAGTGGACATGGAAACGATAAATGGTACCTTCACATGGAACGATAAGAGAGGAGGATCCTCTCAAGTTGCCTCAAAACTAGACAGGTTCTTAATCTCGGAGGACCTCCTTCTCACTGGCCATATCCTGACTACATTTATCCTCCCTTTCGGAGGTTAGAACCATTGGCCTATTCAGCTAGAAGCTCCATTTATTGGCAGTTTGAGGAACAGACCTTTCAGGTTTGAAAATGTCTGGCTTAATCACCTTGACTTCATCACTAATATTGGAAAATGGTGTGTGGAAGACATGCCCACTCAAGGTACAAAAATGTTCCTCCTGCAACAGAGACTCAAACACATCAAGCTAAGGCTTAAAGAATGGAAAAAAATGAGTTTGGAAATATTTTTGAAGCCAAAAGAGAAGTGGAAAAAAGATTACAGGAAACTAACCAAATTCTAATCATAGAAGGCTTCACAGAGCAAAGGAAAATGCAAGCTGACTCTCTTCAACAAGAGTAGGACAACAGATGCTAGCAGGAGAAAATATTGTGGAGACAGAAATTAAGAGTGCAATGGATTAAAGAAGGGGAAAGAAACATTAGGTTCTTTCACAAGTCTACCATGGAACACAGGGCACATAATTGGATCACAAAACTCATAGATCCTCAAGGTAAGGAGCTAAATAATAACAAAGAAATGGAATCTGTTTTCATACAAAATTTTCAAAGCATAGCAGAGGAGACTATCATAGACAGATCTCATTTTATTAACAACTTCACTCAGCATATTCCAAAACTAGTAACCAGGGAAGATAATTATAATCTCAACAGGCCAATGACTAAAGAGGAGGTCAATGAAGTAATCAAAGAGATGCACAATGGGAAAGCTCCAGGCCGAGATGGCTTCAATGTAGACTTCTTCAAAACATGTTGGGACATAGTCAAATATGACATTCTTGATGTGGTGGAGGATTCAAGAAAATCAAGAACAGTTCTAAGAGTGATTAATGTATCCATCATAGCTTTAATCCCCAAGCAAGAAAAATCCATTACACTAGATAGACTTAGACCTATAGCTTTATGCAATGTGGTGTATAAAATCATTTCTAATGTTATTGCTAACAGACTCAAACCCCTTCTTCCAACGCTCATGTCAATGGAGCAGACTGGATATGTGGAAGGTAGACAAATTCTCAATAACATCATTCAAGCTCACGAAGTGGTTTGTTCTCTCAAGACTAATAAGCAAGTGGATATGATCATATAGCTTGACATAGGGAAAGATTATGATAAGCTAAGCTGTTCATACATCAGGGATGTTCTAAAAGCGTATGGCTTTGACCACAACTGGATAAGATGGGTCATGGCCCTGGTTACCACAGCTAGTTGTTCTATCCTTCTTAATGGCTCTTCATCTAGAACCTTTTGGCCTTTGAGAGGTCTCAAGCAAGGAGATCTGCTCTCCCCTTTCCTCTTCATTCTCATGGTGGAAGGACTAGGCAAAGTGATCAACTCTGCTAAGGTAGAAGGAAGAATCCAAGGTCTCAAACTAACTCAGAGTGGGGACACATTGACTCATCAACAAATTGTCAATGATACCATGATGCAGGGCACACCCATAGTCAAGGAAGCCAAAGATTTCAAACAAATCCTACATGATTTTCTAATTGATGTTGGCACAGAGGTAAACAAAATCAAAAGTATTCTTTTTCAATACTGACATTTCTATTCAGAGAAATCTCTCCAAAATTCTCGACTTTCAAAGAGATCATCTTCCCTCCAAATATCTGGGAATGCCTCTCACTGACAAACCTTTCGGTAAGGAAGTATGGGAGATAGTGACTAATAAACTTAAGGACAAAGTCAGTAAATGGACAAGCAGATCTTTGAATTTAGTAGGTAGGCTAGTCCTTACAAAGGTTGTCCTACAAACTATCCCAATTTTCATGTTTTCAGCTCTTCTTGTCCCAAAAGGAGTTTCTCAACAAATTAGGAACATACAAGGAGATTTTCTATGGGGTAAAGGGGAAGAGAAAAAGAAATGGGCTCTGGTAGCTTGGGACAAGATATGCAAACCCAAAAACCATGGTGATTTGGGTCTCCATGGCCCGGACACTCTAAGCAAAGTTTTGGTGGCAAAAATTTGGTGGAGATGGTTTAAGGAAACAAGAAACCCCTGGGCTAAGCACTAGAAACAGAAATATGCAAAGGACTAGTAAGAAAGGGACCACATTTGAATGACAAGACAAATTATGGGCTCCCACATTTGGAACAAGGCTTGGCAGAATAGAGCCTTAGTTCAGGAAAATAGTTTCTAGGAGATCAGAAGTGGGAATCTAGCCTGGTTTTGGGAGGATAACTGGTAGCAGGAACCTAATCTATGCAAATAAGTTCTGGACATTATCAAAGAGGATACCATCAATAGAGGATTGAAAAGGGCAAGTGACTTTTGGGATCGGACAAGGGACAATGGTAAGTGGAGAATATGAAAGGTACCATTTTATAGTGAAGGGACCCCTTTGAAGGGCCAAGCTGAAGTTCTTGAAGCAATCTTGGAAAAGAGGAAATTTTTTATTTCAACCTTGAATGACCAACTAAGATGGGGGAGAAACAATGAGGGCAACTTCAACCTCAAAGAAGCCAAAAGAATTGCCACTGGACTTAACTATCCAATCACTGATAGGATATGGAAGGACCTATGGTAGAATCCTCGTTGGATGAAGATCAATCTGTTCATGTGGCTTGTACAACATAAAAAGATTCTGACTTGGGAAAATCTTAGAAGGAGAGGTTTTGTTGGTGCATCAAGATGCCAGTTATGTGGTCTACAAGAAGAAACTATGGATCACCTTCTCAACCTTTGCTCATTCACCTCCACCATATGGAATTGGGTGGCCTCAATCTTCAGACAAATCGACAAGAACAAAAATGACATCACTAAAACTTTAAATAACTGGAGG
>APFE031737025.1:0-17699 GCA_000404065.3 Pinus taeda
TCCACCTCCTCCTTAATTCCCTTCACCTTCACTTGCTCCTCCTCCTCCTTCACCACCACGACTACCACCTCCTCCTCCTCCTACTCCACATCCACTGCCGCCATAACCATCTCCACCTCCTAAAAAAACGTAAGGAACAAATAAAGTTGCATATCATTTCATTCTATTTATTTATAATACTTATTGGTTCATTCTTTACTCTGATAATTCAAATATCAATATATACATGATAATATAAAAAATATTGTGTATCAAAAATTTCAATATAGATAAGTAATTATGAGAACAATAATTTAATTAATAAAATTTAATTTAGTTTTCTAGTTTAAGTCAAATATTATTTTCAGAATTTCACTAACAAAGTTATGATAAAGGTGATAAAAATTATGTGTGGCTACTTATGATTTTCAATATCAAAGTTGTAAGAGTGGTGAACATCAAAAATGAACACCCAATAATTGATGTGTAGTTTAACACACAACATTATTGTTTTTTTATTTGGAAAAATAATAATAATAATAATTATGTTTCACATATTCATGTTTCTCCATGTTTATATTTAAAAGTATTAAACACACATTTTTATATTTAAATATACAATTTAGAATATTAAATTTATGTGTATTAAAAATTTCAAAAATATATAATCTGAACCCAATTCCCATTCCTTTAAAATAGGCTGAATCTATTTCCAAATACAATTAAAAAATTGAGACATCAAAGTGTATCACCCACGCAAGAAACATTTCCAATCTGTCATTTGACAAACCGGGAAAGAGGTGAATGTTTGCATGAATTTCTGTGAAGTCAAGGTCATAATCTAGTTTTTCAGATGATAATTTTGGGGCTACGGGTATCTATGATTGATGTCTAGGTAACCATATGACAAAAATTGAGTGCAGAAGATTCTTCAGATATAGTAATTGACCACGAATCTTGAGTGTTCCGACTTTTCAATGTGTGAATAAATGTATAATGGAATACTCAACCTTTCAAATATGCAAACAAAATTATCCATTAACTGTGCAAAGAAAATTATCCATAAAATTTATCTATAGTTGAAAAAAAAATTATAAACCATATTTTAAAACAAGACTCGAAAAAGAGGCATGGCTTCAAATGTGCAAAAAATAGTATCCATGAGCAATATCCAAAAAAAATTATCCATGAGCAATATTCATAGCTGTAGAAAAATATTATAAACCAGACTTCAAAGCAAAAATCGAAGAAGAGGAGGCACGACTCAAGAATGACAAGAATGGCTACTTACCTCCAGCATGATTGGAAATAGAGTTATGAAGTTGTAGGTGCGTTGAGCGTGGATCAAACAAACTGTAATGACTGGGTAATTTATGTGAATAAATTTTCTGTTTTACCATTGTATGTAATTATGGAACAGAAATCATTATCTTTTTGTGAAAAAAAAAATGAATTGAAAAATATTAATTCAAAACTGAGTACAAATTGAATGGTTACACATAATAACTTCTATGATGAAGTTATTCTCTTTTATTGCCACATGATAAATGAAAAAAAAAAAAACAGTTGTTAACAGGGAAAAACCCTAACTATTTCTCCTACTCCCATAGAAAAGGGAAAAGGAAAAGGACCCGGGTTGTTAAGGAACAAACGGGGAGAAGAAGGAAGAAAAGAGGGTGCTAAGTCTGGTAGGGACCAGATAGCACAGGCACAGGTGGTGCAGTATCTCGCTGAAGACAACGGTCTGGCAAGAGGGCTTGGGGGGAGACTTAGTCTAGTGGACTGGTCTCATGGTTGGGAGGAGAACAAGCATCAAGGTATTATCCTTTAATCTGGAACAACACTGAAGACTATAGAATAACGGTGCAGGTCAGTACAGTTATCATTTTATATTATGATCTGAGGTATAATCGTGTTTTTAAAGATATTATTTGGACTGTAGGTCAGAGTATTAATATGACAAATATTCTTAATCTGTTCAAGAAAAATAATATACAGATGCTACAGTAAGAAAACCAATGAAAAGTATACATGTACATATGTATAAGCAACACTATGAATCATTAAACGAAGTCTGATGAAAAGTATACATGTGTATATATATATATATATCATAACACATTGATTCATTAAACAAAATCTGAGGTGGAGCCGAGCATGGGTAACTTAGAATCCGAATAGAATGTTACACAGATTCGGTGGAGTCTCTGTAGCACGGAATTCAAAAGAACTAAATATAAACCCTACCTTGTTGGGTAGGGGTGACATAAATCAGAGACAGAGTCTCTGTAAATGAAAGAAAAGAACTCAATATAAGAATCAACTTCTGAGTTGCATTCAATAGAAGAAATGTAATCATTAAAATAGCAGATTCGTAACATGTAAACAGTGATACAATAATTAAACAGGAAAAGACCCCGAGCGAATATTCAACCTAGACATGTACATATATTTATATTATGACAAGAAATGCTGGAAGCGCGTGCGCATAGGCTGTGCACAGGGGTCAATTAATCAAGAAACACGGTGGAGCAATGACCATTGCTCTAGGTACGGTAAAGAAAACACAGTACCATGGTAATGACTATACTACTTTAAAAATGTCTAATCCTCGCATGGAATAGCATTACACGAATATAACAGTAGCATAACAAGAGTAAATGGAAACAATTACAGTATCATTACTTCAGGAAACAGAGTAACTAGAAATTCCACATGCGTCTGAAGAAAATAGAGTCATGTTCACCAATGCATTATAACCAAAAATCCAAAACAAATGTGCAAATATGACAATTCCTCACGGCGCATCAACTAAGCCATCCACAGTGATGGTCAACCAAATCTTTGTACAATAGAACAATGACAGAAAACCCAAATGGAAATAATACATTTCGAGTTTAGGCATATGGGTATGAGTTCTGTTCAGGCACGGTAAATACCGTTGCCACCCTGAAGGCCGCATCCTGGTTTCAAACACAGGACGACGCCCTCAGGCGAATAGGCCACAAGGGTTCAACCTCCAACGGAGCAACGGAGAAATTGCCTGACAGAAAAAGGGAAAATCAACTTCAACCCAATATCAAATGCAATTATAAATCCTACGCTACGAGGGTGTAGGCTTACCTGAGGAGCAGCTTCCAAAAATTAAGCTTGAGCTGCATAGAAAGTCCCTCGAACTCCGTCAACCAAATCATGCACATGAGTTAATGGTAACAGTAGGGGATTCCAAAACAAAATCAATAGCTGTACAATTTCTTATTGAAAAAAAAAGGATTACCTGCAAATTTTCAAGTAGAATGGCGTGCTAAGAATAGTTACAGACTCCGGAGCATATCTGCGAACCAGGCGCCACCATTGGAGACGGCGATGAAGAGCAGAGGAGTATAGAATAGGAGACATAATGATTAACCGCATAAATGAAACCAAATGATAATATAAAGTGAAACCCTAGAGCCACCTGACAACTGGTAGTTGGCCTTACCGTCCGATCAAGGAAGGGCGATATCTGCCGTCGATCAGATTTGTGATCCCGAGGAGTCCATTGCAGGACCATGTCATTTATTACCTCCTCGAGCGAGCTTAGCTACCGCAATCAAGGTCGATGAGGAGAAATCCCGAGGCAAGCCAGCTGTGTCCCTCTCCGTTCAGGAGAGTAAATGCGCGCAGGTAGGTGATCGTTGGCGGCATAGGACGCTGGAAATGTCAGCCCTACGTCGCATCAGCAGGAAGGATTTCAAGTTTGGGTATTAATAAATGCCACCTCGACAGAGGTTATGGTATTAATGTATCACCATGGCCATCAAGGGGTCTGCCACCTTAGAAGTTACCCTCCCTTAGCTGCGTGGATGAATAGTTATAATAACATGCAGACATACCTGGTGTGGGTAAAACAATAATTACAATCAAAGTATACGTGAAATCAACCAATTTTTTTTTATTTTGCATGGTAATTAGTGCATGGTAAGTAGTGTGGGTTGTGACATATGGTATCAGAGCCCAGTTACAAAACTAAGGCCTCTGGGTAAGGATAGATTGACATAAGAGGAATAAAAAATAAATAAAAAAATTTAATAAAATATGAACTTCCTTATCATTACTTTTCATTTTTGTTGGAATAAGCACAGGATTAGGAGTTTCGAAAACTTGCAGAATGAGGAGAGAAAATAATACAACTCGACGACCTGTGATGGGACAAGGGATACCTGGCCCCGAAAATAATCCTGAACTACGGGTCCAGCTTGGGGAAGAGGCCAGAGTTACAAATCAATCCATTCTGGAAATCGTACAGGAACTTAAAAATGAGATGGCAAGGCTGCGGGAAGACAATGATAGACTAACAATGGAGCAAGAAAGAATACTGAAAAGTGTATCTGATCGATAGAATCAAGTACCAGCTAATCCTAGTATGGAGCAACAGAGGATGTCGGAAGAACAGAACCACCCTATGCCCCCTGAAGGATCGGAGGAACAGGAGGAGCGTTCCGATAATGTAATTGAACAACAAACTTCGAAAAGACAAAGGGTGCAACTACAAGGGGAATTTCGCAAAATTAAACCACCACATTTTGATGGGGAACAAGAAGAAGTAGCTGAAGCATGGCTAATTAATATGAACAAGTATTTCCAGATCTATGAATATGACCACAATCTTAAAGCAAGATTGGCTATTTTTCAGCTACACGGAAAGGCCACCTTATGGTGGGAGGAAGTGAAGATTGTAAAATGAGTTACTGAACAGACTATTACTTGGGATAACTTCCAAAAGTATTTTAAAGATAGGTACCTAACTGAACGGTTCTACGATGAGAAGGCAAGAGAGTTCCATGATCTGCGTTTGGGGCAGCAGACTATGGACGAGTTCATCACCCACTTTACTTCCCTGCTTCGCTATGTGTCATATATAAGGGAAGAAAAGGCAATGGTACAAAGATTTGTAAGCAGCTTACCGCCCTACATGCGAGAACGGATTGAATTTGACAATCCAAAATCAATGGATGAGGTAATTCGGAAGGCCAGAATCTGTTATCAGCAAAGCAAACAAAAGGGGGAAGCAGCTGGCAGAAAATGGAATGAGAAAAATAGCTTTAAGTCAATAGGAAACAACAAAGGAAATCGCATCAGTGGAAGTAAGGGAAATGGCAAAGGACTGAACAGCAAAATCCCAGCTAGAATCACATCCAAATTTAGGCCTAACAATGAATCTAAAGTCAGCGAACAGCAGGAACGCTTGGACAATGAAGGGACAACAAGACCCCCGGTGCAATGCTGGGGTTGTGGGGGACCCCATTAGATCAAAAAATGTCCACAACGGAAGGGGACAGAATAGTTATCACAAATTCACGAAGCTTCAACAGTCGGCGAAGTGGGACATAGTGTACCTAGGATTAATGCGGCTTTGGAAGACCGTCAGGAGGAGTATCAACCAACTATGGTCGAATTCGAAGGTAATATTTCAGACCTTACAAATCTGTTTTAATTGATCCTGGGGCTACACTGAGTTATGTAAGCCCAAATGTAGTGGAACGTTGTAATTTACAATCTGTTAAGTTTAAAAACCCATGGCTGGTGCAATTAGCTACAAGAGACAAAAGACGAGTGATAGCTAAAATTAAGGACTGCTCCTTCACCGAAGCTGGACAGTCGGTAACAGCTGACTTAAACGTGCTTCCCCTTGGCTCCTATGATATTCTCATTGGTATGGACTGGCTGGAAAAACACTGGTCATTAGTGGATTGTAAGACCAAGATTATCTACTTTAGAGATCACCTTGGAAACAGAAAAGAAATGAAAGGAATTAAACGACCTGTGCAAGTTCGACCAATAACAGCAAACCAACTTGTAAAATGTATTCGAAAAGGATGCCAGGTCTATGCCATCCAGGTGGGTTATGCAGACTCTAAGGATAAAACGACTATTCTAAATAATATCCCTGTAATCCAAGAATTCACAGATGTTTTCCCAGAAGAAATTCCTGGGTTGCCCCCAAGAAGGAACATAGATTTTACCATTGAGTTGGTTCCAGGAGCGGCACCAGTGTCACGGGCACCATATAGAATGAGTGTACCCGAACTGACAAAATTAAAAATGCAGTTGCAAGAATTATTAGACAAGAATTATATACGTCCTAGTGTGTCCCCGTGGGGAGCCCCAGTGCTGTTTGTTAAGAAGAAGGAAGGAACCTTCCGGATGTGCATTGATTACCAAAAGTTAAATAAGCTAACCATTAAGAATAAATATCCTTTACCACGGATCGACGAACTATTCGATCAAGTGAAAGGTGCGACGGTGTTCTCTAAGATTGATCTGCGTTCTGGTTACCATCAAATCCGAATTAAAGAAGAAGATATCGCTAAAACAACTTTTAGAACCAGATACGGTCATTATGAATTTGTGGTCTTGCCATTCGGACTTACCAATTCCCCCGCAATGTTCATGTGTTTAATGAACATTATTTTTCATCACTATTTGGACATATTTGTACTGATATTTATTGATGATATATTAGTATATTCTCGCACCATGGAGGAGCATCATGAACATCTTAGAAAGGTGTTACAGACCCTTCGGGAATACCAACTGTACGCAAAGTTTAGTAAGTGTGATTTATTTAAAGAAGAAATCCAATATTTGGGACATGTAATTACCAAGGAAGGGATCGTTGTGGACCCAGAGAAGATAAAGGCCATAATGGATTGGCCTGTACCAAAAGATGTGGCAGATGTTCGATCTTTTATGGGACTGGCTGGATATTATAGGAGGTTTGTAGAAGGTTTTTCTAGAGTAGCATTTCCCATTACCTCATTACAGAAAAAGGGGAAAGCATTCCATTGGACCCCAAACTGCTAGAAAAGTTTTGAACAATTGAAACACTTGCTCACCACAGCACCTATTTTGAGGATAGCTGATCCTGATAAGGATTACGTGGTATGTACGGATGCGAGCAAAGAAGGAGTAGGTGGAGTTTTAATGCAAGAAGGCAAGGTGGTTGTGTACGAGTCCTGGAAATTAAAGGAGCATGAACATAAATATTCTGCTTATGATTGAGAATTGACTGCCATCATCCATGCCTTAAAAATGTGGCGACATTATCTTGTGGGCAGGAAATTTTTGCTGCTCACTGATCATCATAGTTTGACCAACTATTTCAGCCAGCCTACCTTAAACGCTAGACAAGCACGGGGGGTGGACTTCCTGAGCGGCTTTGATTTCGAGATAAAACATTTGCAAGGGAAAGAAAACCGAGTGGCAGATGCCTTAAGTCGGAAAATACAACATTTGTGTGAAATGTCCGTTAGTGGGTGGAAGAGTCCCATTTTGGAAATGGTTAAGGAAACCGCAAGTCAAGATGTTGAATATCAGTAGTTAAAACTGCAGCTACAGCAATCTGCTAATTTGGCAGGCCAACCAGATTATGAGTTAGATGATGCGGGAATGATATATTTCCAGAAAAGATTATATTTACCCAACCAAGATAAAATTAAAAATATGATTATGGATGAATTCCATGTCAACCATTATGCGGGACACCTGGGATACCAGAAAATGATTACTGCCATCCGAAAAGATTACTTTTGGCCAGGAATGAAGAAGAACATTGCTGAGTATTTGGCACGATGTTTAGAATGCCAGCAGATTAAATCAGAACACCAGCATCCAGCGGGATTATTGCAACCATTACCTATTCCGGAATGGAAATGGGAAATCATTTCCATGGATTTCATCACAGGGTTACCTAAGTCAAAAAGGAACAATGATTCCATTATCGTGGTATTAGATAAGCTAAGAAAAGCTGCGCATTTTATACCGGTACATTCCACGTATAAAGCTACACAAATTGCTCATGTTCTTATGCTGAATGTGTTTAAGCTTCATGGACTTCCATAAACGATAATTTCCGATCGCGATGTGAAGTTCACATCAGCCTTTTGGAGAACACTATTCGCTGATTTGGGAACCCAACTAAATTTCAGCACAGTATACCATCCTCAGACCGATGGAAAAACAGAACGAGTAAACCAAGTGGTGGAAGATATGCTACGGGCATACGTTATGCAACAACCCATGCTGTGGGAAGAATATCTTCATCTGGTAGAATTCGCGTATAATAATGGGTATCACACCTCTACACAAATGAGCCCATTTGAGGTTATCTACGATGAGAAATGCCGTACACCCTCTAGCTGGGGAGGACCCGAAGATAAACTAAGTTTGGGACCTGAGATGCTTAAAGAAATGGAAGATATGGTGAAAAGAGTGTGCGTAAATTTGAAGGCTGCTCAAGACAGACAGAAAAATTTTGCTGATCTGAAAAGAAGATTTAAGGAGTACCAAGTTGGGGACCATGTTTATATCAGAATTCAGGCTAAAAGAAGTACCTTATAATGGAGCGGGTGTGCCAAATTGGCACCCCGATACTGTGGACCCTTCCAAATCCTGGCTAGGATTGGACCAGTGGCATACCAGCTTGCCTTGCCTAGTCACATTCGAGTTCACAACGTGTTCCATGTTTCGGTACTGAAGAAATATGTTTATTACCCTTAGCATGTGATCCAATGGCAGGATATTCAGGTAGTAACTATTGCTACAGTAAGACTGTTGAAATTAATATTCAAAGAAAAACTAACTTTAGAAATTGTGCAATGCAGGTCGAACCGGAAGGAGAGGATCTGGTCGAACCTCTGAACATCCTCGACCGGAGAGAAATGAAGCTGCAGAAACGAGTTATTATCCAAGTGAAGATCTAGTGGCGACACTATGGACCTGAGGAAGCCACTTGGGAGGATGTAGAGCTAATGAAAAGAACTTATCCAGCTCTCTTCATGGTTAAAATACACCGAGACGGTGTCCAATCGCAGGGGGAGGAGATGTAATGACTCGGTAATTTATGTGAATAAATTTTTTGTTTTACCATTGTAAGTAATTATTGAACAGAAATCAATATCTTTTTGTGAAAAAAAAATGAATTGAATATTATTAATTCAAAACTGAGTACAAATTGAATGGTTACACATAATAACTTCTATGAGGAAGTTATTCTCTTTTCTTGCCACATGATAAATGAAAAAAAAAAATAGTTGTTAACAGGGAAAATCCCTAACTGTTTCTCCTACTCCCATAGAAAAGGGAAAAGGAAAAGGACCCGGGTTGTTAAGGAACAAACGGGGAGAAGAAGGAAGAAAAGAGGGTGTTAAGTCTGGTAGGGACCAGATAGCACAGGCACAGGTGGTGCAATATCTTGCTGAAGACAGCGGTCTGGCAAGAGGGCTTGGGGGGAGACTTAGTCTGGTGGACTGGTCTCATGGTTGGGAGAAGAACAAGCATAAAGGTATTATCCTTTAATCTAGAACAACGCTGAAGACTATAGAATAACGGTGCAGGTCAGTACAGTTATCATTTTATATTATGATCTGCGGTATAATCGTGTTTTTAAAGATATTATTTGGACTGTAGGTCAGAGTATTAATATGACAAATAGTCTTAATATGTTCAAGAAAAACAATATACAGATGCTACAGTAAGAAAACCAATGAAAAGTATACATGTACATATGTATAAGCAACACTATGAATCATTAAACGAAGTCTAATGAAAAGTA
Source organism: Pinus taeda (assembly GCA_000404065.3). Lineage (NCBI taxonomy): Eukaryota > Viridiplantae > Streptophyta > Pinopsida > Pinales > Pinaceae > Pinus > Pinus taeda. The sequence continues at coordinate 9,575 of APFE031737025.1, forward strand.
TACATGTGTATATATATATATATCAGAACACAATGATTCATTAAACAAAATCTGAGGTGGAGCTGAGCATGAGTAACTTAGAATCTGAATAGAATGTTACACAGATTCGGTGGAGTCTCTGTAGCACGGAATTCAAAAGAACTAAATATAAACCCTACCTTGTTGGGTAGGGGTGACATAAATCAGAGACAGAGTCTCTGTAAATGAAAGAAAAGAACCGAATATAAGAATCAACTTATGAGTTGCATTCGATAGAAGAAATGTAATCATTAAAATAGCAGATTCGTAACATGTAAACAGTGATACAATAATTAAATAGGAAAAGACCCTGAGCGAATATTCAACCCAGACATGTACATATATTTATATTATGACAAGAAATGCTGGAAGCACGTGCGCATAGCCTGTGCATAGGGGTCAATTAATCAAGAAACACGGTGGAGCAACGACCATTGCTCTTGGTACGGTAAAGAAAACACAGTACCATGGTAATGACTATACTACTTTAAAAATGTCTAATCCTCGCATGGAATAGCATTACATGAATATAACAGTAGCATAACAAGAGTAACTGGAAACAATTACAGTATCATTACTTCAGGAAACAGAGTAACTGGAAATTCCACATGCGTATGAAGAAAATAGAGTCATGTTCACCAATACATTATAACCAAAAATCCAAAACAAAGGTGCAAATATGACAATGCCTCACGGCGCATCAACTAAGCCATCCACAGTGATGGTCGACCAAATATTTGTACAATAGAACACTGACAGAAAACCCAAATGAAAATAATACATTTCGAGTTTAGGCATATGCCTATGAGTTCTGTTCAGGCACGGTAAATACCGTTGCCACCCTGAAGGTCGCATCCTGGTTTCAAACACAGGACGGCGCCCTCAGGTGAATAGGTCACAAGGGTTCAACCTCCAACGGAGCAACGGAGAAATCGCCTGATAGAAAAAGGGCAAATCAACTTCAACCCAATATCAAATGCAATTATAAATCCTACGCTACAAGGGTGTAGGCTTACCTGAGGAGCAGCTTCCAGAAATTGAGCTTGAGCCGCATAGAAAGTCCCTCGAACTCTGTCAACCAAATCATGCACATGAGTTAATGGTAACAGTAGGCGATTCCAAAACAAAATCAATAGCTGTACAATTTCTTATTGAAAACAAAAAGGATTACCTGCAAAGTTTCAAGTAGAATGGCGTGCTAAGAATAGTTACAGACTCTGGAGCATATCTGCGAACCAGGCGCCACCATTGGAGACGGCGACGAGGAGCAGAGGAGTATAGAATAGGAGACAGAACGATTAACCACGGAAATGAAACCAAATGATAATATAAAGCGAAACCCTAGAGCCACCTCACAACTGGCAGTTGGCCTGACCGTCCGATCAAGGAAGGGCGATATCTGTCGTCGATCAGATCTGTGATCCCGAGGAGTCCCTTGCAGGACCATGTCATTTATTACCTCCTCCAGCGAGCTCAGTTACCGCAATCCAGGTCGATGAGGAGAAATCCCAAGGAAAGCCAGCTGTGTTCCTCTCTGTTCAGGAGAGTAAATGCGCGCAGGTAGGTGATCGTTGGCGGCAAAGGACGCTGGAAATGTCAGCCCTACGTCGCATCAGCAGGAAGGGTTTCAAGTTTGGGTATTAATAAACGCCCCCTCGACAGAGGTTATGGTATTAATGTATCACCATGGCCGTCAAGGGGTCTGCCACCTTAGAAGTTACCCTCCCTTAGCTGCATGGATGAATAGTTATAATAACATGCAGACATACCTGGTGTGGGTAAAACAATAATTACAATCAGAATATACGTGAAATCAACCAATTTTTTTTATTTTGCATAGTAAGTAGTGTGGGTTGTGACACACACAATATTCATATATTCCGTCTGACGCTCTCCCAACAAAGATACACGACCTTCAAAGATATTCAATCTGACGCTCTTTATATATTCCACTACAGACCGAACACACGACCATCATATCGTATATCGAGTGTTACGCTCTCCCAACAAAGACGTTGACGTTAGCAATAAAAACACTATCAGCTAACAATTGGGCATACCCATGGTTTTCGTCATCAAGAAAATCATCACATATTGGCTATTGTGAAATCCATTTGGAACGATGATGAAACGGCTAGGAAAGAAACGGCTTGAATTCAAAAAGACCGCTCATAAAAGAAAAATGTTACCTAAATTTAGAAAGTAGAATGTTAATTTTTAATTTTAATGACAGCTTGAAAAAAAAATAAACTAAATTTAAATAAGCAGTCCACAAAAATGCAAACCATTAAATTAAAAAAACACGAACCAAAATAATTAACCTTTAAATTTTAAAGAAAGGTAAAGTAAAAGATTAAAATTTAAATTTAAAAACATTGTTAATTGCTTCTCTTGGTGTTTCATCGCATGCAAATAGATAGTCGCGACGTCTATCATCCATTGTGAGCTTGGTGCGTAATCGTACTCCTCCATTGCGTCTGGAGGTTAAAAAATTGGCAATTTCAAAGTAAGAAAGACTGAACAGCTGATACCATTTTTAGTCTAATCTCACTCCTCCATTGTGTCTGGAGGTAAAAAAGATCAGACGAAACAGTTGATGACAAAGTAAAAAGTAAAAAATAAAAAATTACAAGTTAAATTTTAAAATACATTTATTTTTTTTTAAGTAAAAAAGGGGCAGTTTCAAAGTTAAAAAGACCGATTATTTAATTTCTTTTGTATTTCTTTTGTAGTAAAAATGATAATTTCAAAGTTAAAAAAGTAATAGTAATATTTAAAAACCTAATGTGCAAAATTGTTTTTTTCAAAGTGTACATAATATGCACAAAGTTAATTCTTAAATCTGAAATGTCAATCTTTATCTTAGTGAGTCACACTATCAGGCCTGGTTTCAATTCACACAATTACCAAAAAGTGGTGAAAGTAATTATACATAATTTTTTTGCTAAATAATAAAAATTTTCAAATAAATTTGAGGAAAGTTGTTAAATAAGAAAAAGATTATTAATTCATATGGCTTACTAGCATTTTCAATAATAAAATACTTTAAACTAATAAATAAAATCATATAGATTAATATCATCTTCATTAATCTCATATGGATTAACTATCCTCTTCATTAGTAATAAAAAGTAATTATTTTGTATTTTTTTGTAAATACGTTAAGGTTGGAAAATTTGAATGATAAATATATAAATAAAATATTTATTTCAAAGTTTGAGAAGACCTATTTTTTTCAATATTTCTAAGAGCCTTGCAAAACTCTAGGAGTATGAAAAACCTAGCTACAAAATCACTAGGGATTTTTTAAGTACGACCAATTAGTTATTCAATTAAAACAATGAGGGAAATCATAAGGAAACACACATTCGCTTTACAAATAATATTTTAACATATAAAAATATATATTAATATATGTATCTATAAATTCACTAATTATAGTGAATTTATTATTAGATATTTGTATATATTGGACTATATATTAACCCCCACAAAATTGTTCCCCTTATTTAATATAACCTTTGACCACTTTGACCACTATAATATCTGATACAATATGCGCCCCTTAACGAGAAACCATTATGAATGTCAAAACACTAATATGACCCATAATCGCTAATTTACTATGATCACTCATACTCTTAGATAATTACAAACCCTTCCATAATTCAACCTCTAACCACTATTACTATAGAAAAACAATGACACTTGATAATTCTTAAGGCACTAACTCTAAAATTAATTAAACCATAGTGCACTATGATCTTTAAAACACAATGAATTCTAGAAACTATGACCCCTAGTAGAATTTACGATCATGACATTTTGATTCTTCAAATTTTACCACACACGTCAATTTTAATATCTAACATGAACTATAACATTAAAAATATAGTTTTTATGTACTTAAAGTGGCATAGCATCATAAAGTCGAATGAAGTGTAACTCCATATTCAATCCCATAAGAAAGGAATATAATAATTGTTGTGTATTTTGGAGATGATATTTTCATTATTGATATTGACCAAAAAATCACTTTTTGTGAGCCAACATATGGTAATAGTTTGATTATCGATATTGACCCAAAACACACTTTTCAACAGTCAACATATGGTAATGATCTTGACGAGTACTCACATTTCCCCCATTAGATGATATAGTGATGGTGTATATTTTGCAAATCATTTAAGGTCTTAATGTTGGTGTCCGAAGTTCATTTCAACTATTATTCCATCCATCAATTAGTATTAATCAAGTATAGATATGTTTGTTTCTATATTTAGTTATATGTATTTGAAAATTATAAAAATTCTAATTTTCTAAATTGTGTTTATATTACTGTGTTAAAATATATGTATTGTTAAATTAAGTTTTTGATATCTCAATTTTCTTTTCTTATTTCTAAATATTTCGTAATGAGAGAGTAATTTTGCATGAATAGGGAGAGTCTCTAACATTAAACTCACTATTCTACAATAAATTGGTGAAATGATCATGACGGGAAACATATACAACTAGGAAAAACACATTGGTGACATGCTGAATATGAACCGGTATGAATGTGAAAATTCTAATAAGTCCATTTGGTTCCCCTCTTTACTATTTAGCCCTCCGGAAAACTTTAAAAATCTTCCAATAGATAGGGATTACCTCACCACATACAAAAAATGTTTCCTCCATCAGCTCATATTCAATTACCCCTATAAATAATCTATGTTCAATATGTTGACTCTTTAGATGTAGACAAACAAGAGATTCTGTATCAACCTACAATTGACCAAATATATATATGATCAGTTAATAATCTAACATAATATTCCTAATTCCACCACAAGCTTAAGAAGAACATGGATATATACTTTTACTCCTTCTAGATGTTGAACCACGAGAAGAAGGGGAAGCATAATAATACACGTCCATTTAAATTTGAGCTCTTAGTACCTATGACATAATCTCACAAGAATATTGCAAGAAAAGACTCATGGAGTTAAAAACAATAGGGAGGTAAACATATACAATAAAGGGGAATGAAATATTTCTAGGTATTCAACTAGAAGAACTATAACAACAATAGAGTCTACACTTAATTACATGAAATTTTCTTGAGGATACCCTCTAAAGGGTACGAAACAAAAGAAGCCTAGAAAATTAGAACAATTTCTAGAATAATGTATTGGGCCTAACGTCTTGCAATTTATTGGAAATGGAAAATATGTATTCATTGAGAGATTACCATAGAAAATGATGTTAGTTCAGCGAACACAAGAACATAAACAATGGACTCCAGAAAAACTCAACATAGAAGGAAGCTCATCATAGGTAGAGGACCAATGATAGTCGACTAAATGCAACAGGAAAAAAAACTTGAACATCGACTTGAGTTTTCATTCACCCCATGTTACTATGATAACAATTATAGAAGAAAATGATGATCAAGATAAAACCCGATCCAAGTAGACTGATACTGACAAAGTTCCATCCAAGCATTCTAGGTTTGATGACGAATTAAGTTGGATAGTAACAATATTCAGTTATAAAGAGAACAACATTAAATCGAGATTTGGCTGGAATGTTACAACTAGGAAATAGAACAACATAATATAAACATTCCAATAAGCATTAATGATCCACCTTTTGCAATCCAACAATTAGTACATGAGACGGTCAACCACACGTTATATATGGCTATAATGATGCTAATTGCCATAGTTATAAGTTATTTATGAGGTTGATGGAAGATATTTAAACCCCATGGAATATGTTGGAACATTTATAGTACTATTGACATATTTCACCGCTAAAATTTTCCTCTAAGATTCTTGGTTGTTGTTGAAATATGCATGCAATTTTATTTATTTTTATAAATAACCACAATATAATTTGTAATAAAGTTATAATTTAGTTAATTTCTATTCTTTTTAATCTACTAAATGTGATAGGAATAATAGGGTACCCATTTTGATGGTTATCATGGACTGAATTTTATTTACACTTCCATCCATTTGATTTATATGGATGCTCTAGTTTGTCTTAATTTAATGTTAATATTTTGTTTTAACTTAAATTGGAAATAAATTACAATATAGATATTCCTATAATTATGCTCATAGTAAGAATAGATCTTCCATAGTTATAATTTAATTATTAGCTTGATTGTAGATATTTAAACCCCGTAGAATATGTTGGAATATTCATGGTAATATTGACATATCAATGATAAGATTTCTATAAAAATTAGGTATACTCTATTAATTGAATTATCTCAAATTAGTTAATTTAAGAAAATGACATATCAACACATGATATTGGGAATGTGGTATTTCTAAGCCATGGTAATGTAAGAAGAAATGTTTAGAATTAAAGGAATTCCATAACAATAGTGGGGTGAAACTACATGGATAAACACATTTCCATATATTATATGTTTTTATATATTATATAACTCCAATAATAATAATACTAAATATATAGTTTAGTTAACTTTTATGAATTTTGTAATCTTTGTTAATGCAATAGGCATAATGGGTTTAGTGTTTTGATTCTTATCATAGATTGATGACTATAGAAATTTTCCATCCATTTAATTATATGGTCACAATAGTTATAACAAAACAAATAAATCACTTTATAGTCAAAATATTCTATATATAGTATATTTTAAATTAATTTTGAAATGATTTTTCTAATTAAATTGAAAATGGATAGAGATCATAACTACATTTTAAATAAATCTCAACCTTCTATTAATGACTAATATTAAAAATATTAATTATTGATTATTAAATCTCTAACATCAACCTATTGGTTTTTGATAATTAAATTAAAATTATAGAAATCCTATTATAAGGTATACACACTATCAACGTAACAAAATTAAGGAATCATAAAAATATGTTTTTCACAATTTATTTTATGTATTTCAGATTTGTAAAATTATGTTTCAATTTTTTTAAGCATAATATTTATAATTATATACACCACAAATATATATTATAAATAAATATATATATTATATAATAAAATAAATATATATATATATATATATTGTAAATATGATTTTTTTAATATTTTTTTTTTTTGTTTTGTTTTTGTTTTCATTTTGTTTAATCAATTCTAAGATAAAGTTTGAGGCTTTTTATTGAAATCTAAGGTGTTGTTGAGTTCAATGCAATGACTTTCATTGATTTCCACTGATATTTAGAGTCTATGAGATATTTTTCTCTTAAAATTATGCAAATATCGAACGCATTACCGTTTATTTGTTTAGGAATGGAATTTGAAGGATACAAACCGAAATATATTGAAATCATTATACACATATTAATGTTTCTCTAACCTCATTATTCATGAAATTTACCCTTTGAATGAGTGTCAGATAGGAAAGACACCTTCCACATGATTTGGAAGAGAATGGTATTAAAATATAAAAATATATTTTTGATGATTATTGACCAATTAATAAATATATACTCAATGGGAAAAATAGTAATTTTCATTAAGAAGGAGATAATTTTTCAACAATACACATTATTTAGGATAGGTAACACCTACATCACCTCCTACTGCAACTCTTCTACTAAAAATTTGCATATTTTTATTATATATGTGCAATGATAAATTCCTTAGTTCTCCTTGTGATCAAAAGAAGCCATGAAGGTGAAATAAACTTGGACATACATAGAATAACTTTATTGATTAAAAGAAGCATCCATTGTTTCCTTCACTAAATTTTAATATAATTACATTTATGCATCCTAAATTATCTTTCATCATTTCAAAGAAAAAATAACATGAAATGTACACACCCTTCACATTGATGATTTTCATTAGTACTATGTCATAAACGCTTGAAACATGCAAATGTTAAATGACCCACAACTTTATTCCTTGTTAGTTATTCCAAATATAATATTTTTATTCAAAAATGTTTCATGTTATTCTTCTCTTTTACTCACTTAATTATTTTATATATTTTCCACAACTACACCATGTTTTTTATTTCTTCTCGAAGGGTTCTATCTAGTAGCAGAAAATTCAAGGATGGAAATTTATTTTAAAGCTTGTAAACCTTGTCTAACATTAGTACTCCCTAATATGCATAATATAA
>APFE031737030.1:0-77902 GCA_000404065.3 Pinus taeda
TCCTATTGTTCCATTTATCCCTTTAAATATGGCGAATAGATATGTCCCTTTACAGCTACCTGCAAATCCTGGGGCTATGCCTCAGGATTATCAAACCAAAATCACATATTTTGATGGTACTGATTCTAACACTGCCCTGCAACACACCAAGAAAATGCAGGACTATTTTGAGAGTTATGAAATAGATGATGATCATGTAAGAATGAAGATTTTTGTCCAAAGTCTCACAGGTGACGTTAGGCTCTGGTTTAGAGCTCTTCCTGCAAATTCCATAGCTGATCCAGAGGCCCTTTACCAAACATTTCTTAACAGATGGGAGAAGAATAGGGACCCTCTGCACATATAATCTGAATATGATACCATAAAAAGAGGTCCTCAAGAAACTGTCATAGACTATTGTGCAAGATTTAACAACGTTTACAATGCAATTCCCCAGAACCTCAGACCTCCACCTAATCTTGCATTATATAAATTCCCTAATGGTTTTGATACCGACATGGCCTATCAATTGAGGGAAAGAGCTCCTCAAAGCCTAGCAGACATGCAGAATGTAGTTGTCAGTATGGAGGCAAATCTGATTGCTAAACGAAATAGAGCAAGAGCTAAGAGAAGAACTACTTTTAAAGAAGAACCTTCAGCTATTGAACAAAAACTGAATACAATCATGAAAGAAGTGCACGGATTTGGAGATAGAATGGAAACTATGGAAAGAAAAACATCATGGGAAGGAAAACAAGGTAATACTTTCAGAAACCCAAATTTTAGGAAAAACCAGAAACCAAACGTTGGAAGGGCTAGCCCCGACCATGATATAAGACCTCCTTTTCATGAAAACTATGCCGAAGCATCCACATCTAGTGAGCAGATAGAGGACACTCACATAAACTTGATGGATTTGAAGGGTGAGCAACAAGTTTTTCTAACCCAAGAAGACCAAGATGACCATGATATAAATCAATTGCAGACTAAGTCTAGTGAGTCTTTTGACTTTAAACAAGGTTATGATTCAATTATTTATGAGGTCCACAAACAGTATAAGCTGAGGACAAGAACCATAGATGTGCCCGAAAATGTTAAACCAAATGATACCAAGCAGCCTAAGAAGATCAAAGAAAAGGTTTCCCTCATAGAAACTGCTGATAAAATAGTCCCAAATCCAAAAGAAATGACCATAGAGGATGTCACAGATGTTCAGCCCTCTAAAAATCAGCCTTTAGTATCTTTTCCCTCAAAGGAAAATGTAAACAACACTCCTCAAAGCCTTCCCAAAACTGAGATACTGCAAAACAACACTCAAGAACAAGAGCAAACCGCTGAAAGTGCAATTGAAAAAGGAAAATCTGCCAGTCACAATACTAAAACTCAAGCAGAAAAACCATTTGATTTAGAGGCAGAAATAGGTAAACTGAAGATACCCATCCCTCTATCTGAACTTGCTAGGCATGATACATATAGGCAGCAAATCAAGAGATCGTTGCAAATTCCAGGGAATAGGGATGATGTGAATGTGTTAGATGATCAACCTAAGCTCCTTTTTGGACCTGAAGTCGATGGAAAATCAGCACATGGAGTTGTTCTACCCTTTTATGTTAGTTTACACATACATGATAAAGTGTTGCATAATGCAATGTTCAATTCAGGTGCCTCACACATCCTTATGCCCAAAGCTGTAATGGAGAAGCTAAACCTTGATGTTACAAGACCCTACAAAGACTTATTATCTTTTGACTCAAGTCAAGTCAAGTGTTTAGGCTTAATCAAAGACTTATGTGTGTCGTTAGTCCAATATCCCAACAAAACAATCCTAATGGGTGTGGTGGTTGTTGACATTCCACCAAAATATGGTATCTTGTTGTCACGATCTTGGGGGGAAAAACTCCAAGGATCTTTGCAATTAGACCTCTCCTTTGCCACTATTTCAGTCTTTGGGCAACCAAAGAGACTGTATAGGGAAACGCTAATGAAGTATGTGGTAAGTAGTGAGGAAAAGCCCCAAAACTTTCCAATTTATTCAATCCATTCTGATATGGATTCTTTTATTTTGTTTAATGATGAAACAAGTCCTCCAACTGATGATAAGCCTTTGGCTTTAGAACAAGAAACATGTATGAATGAGGAAACGGTTTCCCATACCCATGAAACTGTCAAAACAATCAATGCAACCAACACACAAGAAGAACCTCCCGAAACAGAAAATTCAAATATGCCCACTCCTAAAATGGTTGAAACTCTCAATACTAGTCAAGAGCAAGAAATCCTATGGTATTTAGAGTTTGACAATTCAGTTAATAAGCTAGGAGCAAGGGCAGGAGTGTGGATCCATAATACACAAAACAATCATGCAGAGGGTCATGCTTATAGATTAAGCTTCAGATGTACCAACAAAATGGCGAAGTATGAAGCCCTCCTTTTAGGCCTTAAGCTAATCAAATCTCTAGGAGCTGCCAAAGTTTCCATTCTAGGTGACTCCGACCTGATTATACAGCAAATGAAAGGAAATTTTGTCACTAATGATAGAAGGTTAAGAGCTTATAGGACTGCTACCACTGCAATACTCAATACCTTCACTGAACCCCAGCTTGCTAAAATTCCAAGAAGCCATAATCTACATGCACATAGCCTAGAAACTTGTGCTAGCACATGCAAGCTTCCTTTAGAGCCAAATCACCACTTTACTGCTGAGATAAAGCACAGGCCTGATGTCCCTAACAATATCAAAGACTGGAAAGTATTTGAAAACGATGCATAGATTAACAATTTCCTCACCTTACAAGAAGAGTTTTCAAGCTTAAATATTGATATGGATGCCATGAATGATCCACAACAGTAAATGAGCCAAAATGAGAAAACTATAACAGTTGAAGCAGCAAAACAGATGTTGTGCCCAACCATCTTTGATGAGAAAAACATAGAAGAGCTGAAATAGATGCATTTGGAGGAAATAGCTGAAGCAGAGGCCGAAGTGATGGATTTAATGGACAATTTTTTGCCTGCTGGCCCCACTCCATTAGAAGATATGTTTGATGCAAACGATGTTCCTAAAAAACCAAAGATGCAGCCCTTAAACGCTACTGTGGAAGACTGTAATATTGGGACAGCAGAAAATCCCAAAATGATTAAACTGTCCAAGTCTTTGCCTCCCGATCAAAAACCAAAATATGTTGACTTGTTTAAAGAGTTCCAAGATGTATTTGCATGGAGTTATGAGGACTTAAAGTCCTATGACACTTCAGTTATTCAACATACCATTCCCTTAAAACCAAATCAAAAGCCCTTCAAACAGAAACTAAGGAGAATCAATCATGTGCTTCTCCCTTTGATTGAGAAAGAAGTAAAAAGAATGTTTGAGGTTGGTATCATAGCACCCATTAGATTCTCAAATTGGGTATCCAATCTTGTTCCCACAAGAAAGAAAACATGTGAGATTAGGCTATGTGTTGACTTAAGAAATCTGAACCAAGTCTCCCTTAAAGACCACTACCCATTGCCAAAAATGGACCACATTCTACAAAGAGTAGTGTGGTCATCTAGAATTTCATTGCTTGATGGCTTTTCAGGTTTCAATCAAATAGTTGTTCACCCGGATGACCAAGACAAGATAGCCTTTACAACACCGTGGGGAGCCTTTAAATATGTGAAAATGCCTTTCGGACTAAAAAACGTAGGTGCTACCTTTCAAAGAGAAATGGACATTGCCTTTGCCAAAGAGATCCATGATTTCTTAGTGATCTACCTTGATGACCTTACCCCATTCTCAAAATCTGATCAAAAGCACCTAAAACATTCGAGACAAGTGTTCCTAACCTGTAGGAAATATGGCATTTCCTTGAACCCCAAGAAGTCCCTCTTTGGCTTAGAGGAAGGAAAATTTCTTGGCCATATTATTTCAAAAATGGGATTATAATCGATCCGGAAAGGATCCAAGCCATTCTTCAAATCCCATATCCAAGAAACATCAAAGAGTTGCAAGCATTCCTAGGAAAGATCAATTTCCTAAGGAGATTTATCCCAAACTTGGCTGAGTTAACAAGAATGCTAAATAACATGTTAAAAAAGGATTCCAAGATAAAATGGACCTTAGAAGCCAAGCAAGCCTTTAAGGGCATAAAAACTGCATTAACCCAAGCACCAACCCTCACAAGTCCTCAAGCTGATAAGGATTTCATTATTTTTTCCTTTGCATCTGATCACACCATAGTTGTTGTCCTTTTGCAAAAGGATGATCAAGGAAATGAAACGCCCATTGCTTTCTTTAGTCGAGCCCTTAGAGATGCCCCCTTGAAGTACCAAATCATGGAAAAGCAGGCCTATGCCCTTGTTAAGGCCATTAAAGATTTCAGAGTTTACATCTTATACTCCCATGTGATTGCTTATGTACCAAATGTTGTTGTAAAAGACATATTAACTCAAGAAGGAATTGAGGGCAAAAAAGGAAAGTGGATTGCCAATATCCTTGAGTATGACATTGAGATAAAACCCACCAAGCTCATAAAGGGACAAGGTTTAGCCAAATTGATGTCCGAAACCAATTTTCAAGCCTTAGACATTAACGAACTGGACAATGAACAGGAGCTGGTGACTCCACAGATTAGTGAAGCTTTTTTGCAATCCCCATGGTATGCTAATATTTTTTTTATATTGTTAAACCTGTGTGCTCTCCCAGGGTTGTCCAAAACCAAAAAGAGATTTTTAAAAATGAGAGCATCAAAGTATTGTGTCTTAGATAGTGCCTTGTTTTGGAAGAATCATGAAGGAATTTTGTTGAATTGTTTAACTTTAAATGAAACTGACAGTGTTATGAAAGAATTCCATGCAGGGGACTGTGGAGGGCATTTATATTGGAAGTCTACTACTGATAAGATACTAAGGGCTGGTTACTATTGGCCCTCCCTCTTTGTTGGTGTGAGAAAGTTTGTTGTTTCATGCCACAAATTCCAAATCTTTGAAGGCAAAGGAAAGCTTCTGTCCTTGCCCCTTAAGCCCATTTCAACCGAGAAACCTTTTCAACGGTGGAGTCTTGACTTCATTGGAGAAATCCACCCATCCTCTTCAGGCCAGCATAAGTGGATATTAACAGCCACAGATTACTTTACCAAGTGGATTGGGGCCATCCCATGTAGGCAAGCCAATGACTCCACCATTATCCAATTCCTTGAAACCAATATCCTTTCCAGATTTGGTTGCCCTGACAAGATCATTACAGATAATGTTGCTGCCTTCAAATCCAAGAAAGTGATCAGTGTTTGCCAAAAATTTCACATCACCTTAGGCCACTCCACAGCCTATTATCCTCAAGGTAATGGCTTGGCTGAATCATCCAACAAGAGCCTGATTAACATCATTAAGAAAGTGCTGGAAGAAAACAAGAAGAACTGGCACAAAAAGCTTGTAAATGATCTCTGGGGAGACAAACTCGCAACCAAGAGATCCATTGGAATGAGCCCTTATGAGCTAGTATATGCCATGGAGGCCAGATTTCCTTCATCTTTGGGCATTCCTATTATCAAGATGCTACAGGAGATTCAAGCTGAGCCAAATGATATACAAAGGAGAATAAACCAAACCATTCATTTGCAACAAACAAGAGAGCAAGTTTATCACAGAAGTCAGATTTTGCAAGAAAGGCTAAAGAAAATGTTTAATACAAGAAAAAAGGTCGAAGACTTCTTTATAGGCAACAAAGTATTAAGATGGGATTCAAGAAAGGAGGACAAGGGAAAACATGGCAAATTCGACTCCCTGTGGAAAGGCCCCTTTATCATTTCAGCTGTGCAGGGAAACAATACATATTTCCTGAAGACTATAGATGGCAGCGCAGCTAAAGAAGGCCCTGTTAATGGTCGCATGCTCAAGCACTATCATGATCCCTTTTGAATATAACACAGCTGTATATTATTTGTACATAAATACCTGCATTTTCAGCACTTTGTTTTTGCTTTTATAGTAGACCGAGTAATGGAACAACGCAACAAATTTCTTTAAAAGCGGAACCAAAGCAATTCCTCCATTTCAGATCTCTGTCATTGCATTAATCTTAGAAAAAGAGCGCAACATTTTGATCCATGTTTTTGCATTTATTCCAAAAAAGTACTTATGCAAATTTGCATATATTTTAAAGCACTCATCAAGGCTAGAAACAACGCTATAATATTACAGCAATTCAAAAAAAAAAAAAAAGTTGTATAAAAGATTCAAAAGCTTCAGTCAAATAGTATAAAAAAAAAAACAGAGGAGTGTTTCAGTCTACAACAACATTGAAGATCAAGGCAGTCTGACTTGTTGTTCTTGGGTTTTCACAAGGAAAATCCATCCCTAAGTGGAGCCACTGTTAGCCTCCTATTGCGATAGGTGTTCATATTTCATGATTAACAGTGGAAGTTCCAAAAATGTTCATCTTTTACATGCTGCAAAAGTTCCATTTTTGAAGGATTGCACAATTAAGGGAAAGCCAAACAGCTTAATCTTGGCTTCCCTAGGTTTAAATTACTTGTTTTAGAAGATAGAGAATGAATATCTGTCCAAACTGTTTAATCCTGGAAAATTTGTAGATAGGTAGAGAATCTTGGGCACTCAACAGCTTAATCTGAGCCTCGGAAGGCATAAGGATTGATTTAGATAGGAGGATAGCCAAAATAAAAGTTGAAAAGTTGGGTTTGCTAGTTCAAGTGCACCCAAACCAAAAAGAAGAAAAAATGTTAGGTAAGTAGGATGGATAGGTAGTTTTGAGGTTGCAAAATAAAGAATTGTGATTCATTTCATGTTTTCAAGTGTTATATCTATTCCGATCACAAGTATAACGCAAATTCCATTTGGAGGAGCTCAAGCGAGGCATGTCTAACTTCCCCTTCTCCCTTTTCCCCAAAACACTCACTAACTTCCCCTAAAGAGGTCAAGATCTGCTTGATATCTCTTAAAATCATCATATTTCACATCATTTGCCTTGGTAAAGGGCAGCTTTACTTAAGGAGTGTTCATTTTTCCTCTACAAGATCTGTTTCCCCTGTATAGCCTAAGATTTATATCCTTAGCACTTTTCTATTCACAACTCATATTAACCTCTGACTCTATTATATAAATCCCTTCTTATTTCCCCTTCCCCTATTAAAAATAAGTTATAAATCCCTTTATATACATATCCCCTCCCTTTGGTTGAAAAATAACCATAAGTATGCTTGGGAATTACTAAGTTTGCCTGAAACTTAGTAAGAACCCTTAGTTTTTCCCCTTAACCATCTTCTAATATTTTGGACCCCTTCCGTTGCATTAAAGTCTTTCCCCCGATGTATAAACCCTTTTCCAATTACAAAAGCCCCTTTGTATTATAGAAAACCCTCCTCCGATTGAAATTCCCCCTGCTCCGACGCGATATCGCTATTGGAGGTGGTCGCAATGTTGGAATTTATATATATGTGCCCCCGATTGTAACGCTGCCGATGCGATTTCGACGATCGGCGTATCGCAATGCTTTGTTCCCAAGTTACAATGCCCCCGACCCGTCCGCCGATAGCGATATTTCTATCACGCCCGATATAATATCACATCGCATATATGTTATATCACATGTATTGATTCCCGCCGATCATGCAACTGCATCGACGGTCCACAGTCCATCACTCCCATTTCAAATATTGCCTGCCATGCTACCCACGATGGGCGATCGCCGATGCGATATCGGAAATCAGCCCATCGCAAGGTTTATATATATGTTATCGCCTCCGCCCGATGGTCCTCCCGACAACGATATTGCGATCTAATCCTGGTTGTTGGACCGGCTCGCCTCGGATCCAACGGCCCAGGTCTCCTTCTCTCTACAGTGATCGTTCAGTGCCTAATGTTCATGAAATTTCATGTTTAAAAGGCATTTTTTCCTTATAAAGCAGAAAGGGCCTTTTCTTAAGTTTTATTACATCGCTCATGTGCGCTCCTTCTCTAGAGGTGGCCCAAATCATTTCTTCATCAATCGTGGATTGCTCCTCTACAAATTGGCGCCAAATGCAGAGTTTTTGCCTCAACAGGCATTTAGCGTCCAGTCCTCCTCCATTTTGGCAATAATTCTTCCTTTTTGATCAGATTTCAATCGGCCAGCGCCGATACAGTTCCAAAGGCCACGGAAATCATTGCAGCAGTTATTTTTTCCATAAATTAGCAGAAAAGGGGGATTTGACAGTTTCAAGTATATCAGGGGAGAGAAAATGGCCCAAATTCAATTAAAAGATTATCAGTGAAGCGGCAAAGTGTATTAGTGAATAATATCAGTGGAAAACTTTAATTCCGAAGCAGATGAGCATTGAAAGGCACCCAAAAAAGTCAAAGAAGCAGTTTTGAGTCATTAAGGCTCACCAGATCACAGTTAATGGCATTCAAGCCGCATGAGAGCAGCGCTTCAGTCCCAAGGCACAGTTATTGCAGAAATAGCCATCGCATAACTCAAAGGACCCCTCTTAACTCAGTTTTGATGCTGTTGCTTCCTGCGCAGCTTGGATGGATATTTTTTACATTTATTTCAGTAGAGATTAGGTAGAGGCACTTAATTTCCTCAGATCTGTTGAAGATCTGCTGTTATAGATATTTTTTTTGGATATTTTCTCTATATAAACGACCCTGTGCATTGTAAAAAGGGGTGGGTGGATAATCCTCTTTCTAGACTTTCGCTGGATGCTTTGAGAGATTTAATGAATAAAGATTGTTGGAATACCTTTTGTTTGGATTGTTTGATATGGATTTGATGGTTGAAGAGTAGATTACAGGATTCTTGTGCTTCTTCATGGAACAATAAGTTTTTCTCACCTGTTTTCAGTTGCTATGTTTGCTATCTCATATATGTGTCATGATCTAAGTTGCGGGAAGAAAGAATAGCTCAGATGTCACATAGTTGTGCTCTGTCCTCAATTCCTGTTAGTTCTCTATGTTTTTATTCTAAAATACTTATGAATATGAATACTCATTCGCTCATATTTGCACTATTTCCTTCACATATGACTATTATTTACGAATCCTTGATTGCCCCTATATAATGTTCACTCACCTTCCCTCTGTCAGCATAATGAAAGCTACTTAGCCATCTTTCATTCCTTGACATCCATATCATCCTGATTCCAGCCTGATATAGTTCCTTGTTTAACTATTATGCTCTGTAGTCCTTCTTTGCCAAAGAAAACACACCCAGCAGCCCTTAATCCTTGACTCCATGCCCAATGGTATGAACTTCTCATACTTTGCGCGCCAACTCTGCTTGAATACATCATCGATCCCACCAAATTTCAAAACCAAACCCAAGTACATCATATCTAGCCTGAAATCACCATTAAACAAAGCTAAATTATAAAGAGAGAGCCCTCTCTGATTGCAAGTAGGCTAGGACCTGCAATCCAAAGATTGGTTTGTGGTTACCTTGGCCATATCCCTTAAGGAGCCAAGGGACAACCTGAATGTTAACACCTTCAAAGATTTGACATTTATGGCAAGAAGTTACAATTCTATTCACATTTGCAAACAAGTTTGGCCAATAGAATCCAACCCTTAGGATTTTGTTTGCAGTTGACTTCAATAGAGATGTTCACCATAGTCTCCTACATGAAATTATTGGAGAGCCTTGTTAGCTTCATCTTTTAATAAACAATTTAACAAAATGCCTTCATGATTTTTCCAAAAAAAGTATTATCTAAGATGCAAAACTTTGAATCTTTCATTTTCAAAAACCCATTCTTGGTTCTGGATAACCCTGGAGGAGCCTGCACGTTTTGTAAAACATAAATTACATCAGCATACCAATGTGAGTCTGAAAAGGCCTAGCTGATTTGTGGAGTCACCATCTCCTGCTCGTTATCCGTTCATTTATTTCTAGGGCTTGACAATTAGTTTCTGCCATGAGTTTGGCCAATCCCTGACCTTTTATTAGCTTGGTAGGTTTTATCTCTATATCATACTCTAAGATGGTAGCTATCCATTTTTCCTCTTTTTCCATCAATTCCATCCTGAGTTAAGATTTCTTTAACAACTGCATTAGGAACATAAGCTATTACATGAGAGTATAATATGTAAACTCTGAAATCTTTTATAGCTTTTACCAGTGCAAAAGCTTGCTTCTCCATTATTTTGGATTTTAATGGTGCATCTCTAAGTTCTTTACTAAAAAAGGCTATATGTTTTTCACATCCTTGATCATCCTTTTGTAATAAAACTGCAGCTATGGTGTTTTTTGATGCAAAAGAAAAAATGATGAAGTCTCTATCAAATTGTGGACTTGTGAGGTCTGGTGTTTTGGTCAAGGACATTTTGATTTATTCAAGTGATTTCTTGGCCTCTACAGTCCATTTGATACTTGAATCATTTTTTAGCATGTTATTTAGTATTCTAATGAGTTCAGCTAAGTTAGAAATGAATGGTCTTAAAAAATTTATCTTCCATTGGAAAGCTTGAAGTTAATTAATACTTCTTGGATGAGGTACTTGGAGAATATCTTCAATCCTAGAAGGGTCAATTCAAATGCCATCTTTGGAAATAATGTGACCTAAAAGTTTACCCTCCTCCAGGCCAAACAAGGACTTCTTTGGATTCAAAGAAATGCCATATTTTCTGCATTTTAAAAAGACTTGCCTGAGATGGTCCAAGTGTTGTTGATCTGATTTAGAAAAAACAGTTAGATCATCTAGATATATAATAAGAAAATCATGAATTTCTTTGGCAAAGGCAATGTTCGTTGCTCTTTGGAAGTTTTCTCCTGCGTTTTTTAGTCCAAATGGAATTTTAATGTATATGAAAGTACACCATGGTGTTGTAAAAGCAGTTTTCTCTTGGTCATCAGGATGAACCAAGATTTGGTTATATCCTGAAAACCCATCTAAATGTGAAATTCTAGAAGAACCCACTACCCCTTTCAAAATATGATCCATTTTGGGTAAAGGATAGTTATCTTTAATAGAGACCTTATTTACATTT
This sequence comes from Pinus taeda, assembly GCA_000404065.3. Classification (NCBI taxonomy): domain Eukaryota; kingdom Viridiplantae; phylum Streptophyta; class Pinopsida; order Pinales; family Pinaceae; genus Pinus; species Pinus taeda. The sequence continues at coordinate 10,939 of APFE031737030.1, forward strand.
CTCAGATCAACACATAATCCTATTTCCCCAGTTTCTTCCTAGTAGGTACCAAGGTAGACAGTCATTCTGAAAATCTAATAGGGGAAATAATCCCTGCTTCATACATACGTTTGATTTCTTTCTCAATTGATGGTAATAACACAGGGTTAATTCTTCTGAGTTTCTGTTTAAAGGGATTTTGATTTTATTTCAGAGGTATAGTGTGCTGAATAATAGAGGTGTCATAGGATTTTAAATCTTCATAAATCCAAGCAAATACATCCTGGAATTTCCTCATAAGTTCATCATACTTTAGCTTTTGATTAGGAGGTAAGATTTTGACAATTTTATCATTTTTAGATTGTCATGTGTTCCTAAGTTGTATTTTTCAATATCTTCTCTTGATGGCTCTATTTTAGGTTTCTTGGGAATGTCATTGGAATCAAATAGATATTCTAGAGGAGTTAATCGTTTTGGGAAATGATTGTCCTTAAATCAGATTTATAACCTCTGTTTCTTCTTCAATTATTTCATCTAGGTCCATTTGTTTCAAATCTTGATTTTTTTTTTGTGTAAATTTTGTGGGATGAAGCATATTCATTGAATTTTCTTCTAAAATGTTAATTTCTACCTCATTTATTTGATTAGAACTAATAATTGTATCAACATCTATGTTATTGTTAGAAAACTCTTCATCTAAAGTTAAAAATTTATTGATCTACTTATCACTATCAAAACCTTCCAGTTCTTCAGATTATTAGGGATGGTTGGTCTGTGCCTATTCTTAGCAGTATACTAATGATTAGGTTGAAAAGGTAATTTGCAGGTGCTGGAGAACATGGCCAAGCTATGGACTTGCATGTTGTGTTTTATAGGGGTAGTTGTAAGCTGAGTTTCCAAAAAAGTGTTGAGAATTTCTATGACTATTCCTCTATAATATCCTAGTCTAGGATCCCTAGTTAAGTATTTTCCTTTAATCTATTTAATTATTAATTCCAAATCTCATATGACAGACACCCTGATTGCTCCTAATCTTTTAACAAGTTTAAGACCCAACAAGAGAGCCTCATATTCTGCCATATTATTGGTGCATCTAAAATTTAATCTGTAGACATGGCCTTCAGCATGATCATTGTCTAAATTGGACACCCAAACTCCTGCTCCTGCCCCTAGTTTATTGACTCAGCCATCAAATTCTAAATGCCAAAGAATTTCATGCTCATAATTGGTGTCTAGGATAGTAGGAACTTGTTTAAGCATGGGATCTGGGTTTTCATTTTCATCTGACTTTTCTTTGTTATCTGATATTTCCTTAATATGAACACTTGATTTTTCTTTTTCAATTTCTTTTGGTTATGCTACTACAACCTCTAAAGTATTGGAAGGACTGGTTTCTGCATTGTAAAGAATGAACGAATCCATATCATAGTGTACTGAGTAGATGGGGAAATTTTGGGGTCTTTCCTGACTACTTACTATGTATTTCATCAATGTTTCTCTGTATAGTTTCTTTGGTTGTCCAAAAACTGATATAGTAGCATATGACATATCCAATTGAAGAGACCCCTAAAGCTTAGCACCCCAGGATCTGGACAATATCATGCCATATTTAGGTGGTATATCTGCTACCACTATGTCCATTAAAATTGTTTTTTGTAGGGTATTGAACCAATGAAACACACAAGTCTTTTATCAGTCCTAAACATCTCACCTGAATAGAATCAAAAGAGAACAAATCTTTGTATGGTCTAGTGATGTCTAGGTCTAGCTTTTCCATTACAGACTTGGGCATGAGATTATGAGATGCCCCAGAGTCAAACATGGCATTGTGAATAATCTTATCATGTATGTTTAAGATCACATAGAAGGGAGGAATTCCTCCTTCCAATGGTTTTCCATTCACTTCTAAGCCAAAGATTAATTTGGGATGGTCATCAAAATGATTAACTGAGTCTTCGGTTCGAGTAATTTTCAGTGATCTATTGACTTGAGTTCGGTAGGCATCATGTTTAGCTAATTCAGATAATGGGACATAAATTTTTAGCTTACCTACTTCTGTTTCCAGATTAAAGGGTTTTTCTATTTGGGCCTTTGGATTTCGAACAACAGTATTCTCTCTGTTTTCAGTGTTTTCTATATTTTTCTCCTTTTCAGGAGTAGAATCATGATTTTTTGATTCTCCTAGATCAAACTCTAGAGGTTCTTCCATAGTTTCCTTAGAAGGAAGGGAAATGGAGGGTTGTTGATTGTTTGGTTGATTATCAGAGACATCTTCAATTATGGGGTTAGAAGGATTAGTGTTTGATCTAGAAAGAATATTTACAGGTGTGATTATTGTCTTACCTCTTTTGGGCTGATTTAGAACCATTTGCTTGTTCGTTTCAGGGACATCAACTCTCCCACTTATTGGATTGTATTTCTTGTGCACCTCATAGATGGTTGTGTCATATCCTTCTCTAAAGTTGAACGATTCCCCTAATTGGGTTTGGAATAGTTTAAGTATGTGGGCCTCTTGATCCTCTTGGGTCAAGAAAAATTCTCCTTCATTACCAAGCTCCATCAAATTAATTTGAGTATCTTCTTCTGGGCCTTCAGAGTGGGAAGCTTCTCAATAGTTCTCCTGGAAAGGGGGTCTAATGTTTTGGTCATGACCATTCTTTCCAGTGTTCAGGTTTTAATTTTTCCTAAAATTAGGATTTCTCCTTATATTGGTTTGTTGGCTATCCCAAGGAGATTTCCTTTCAATCGTCTCCACTCTGTATCCTAGTCTATCCATTCTTTTAATTATGGCATCTAGCTTTTGTTCAAAAGGTGAGCTTTCATCCTTTAGTGGTATCCTCCTTTCACTCCTGGCTCTGGCTCTTTTAGATAACAAGTTGGCTTCAACACTGACTCCTATGCTTTACATATCTTCCAAAGTAGAGGGGTTTCATTCTCTTAGCTGGAAAGCCATATCAGAATCAAATCCATCTGGGAATTTGATTAAGGCTAAACCAGGTAGGGGTCTAAGATCTAGCGGGATAGCATTATACACACTGTTGAATCTAGTGCAATAGTCCTACATAGTTTCTTATGGTCCTCTTCTTAGGTTTTCGTATTTAGATAGAATCTGAAGGGGGTCTTTCCTTTTCTCTCACCTATTCAGGAATTATTGATATAGAGTTCTTAGGTTGTCTGTAATATTTGCTACTAAGCCTCTGAACCAGGTTCTAACTTCCCCATATAAACTTTGAACGAATATTCTCATTTATACATCAGTAGTATCTATTTCATAAATTTCAAAATAATCAGTCATCTTCTTAGTGTGTTGCTAGGCTATATACGTTTCAGTACCATCAAAAGTAGTGATCTTACATTGGTAGTCCTGGGGCATGGCACCTAAGTTTCCTGGTAGTACCAGGGGGGCGTATCTGTTGGCCTTTGTTGTTGGTAATGGTGAAACAAAAGTTGGGGTTGGAATAACAGTGGATGTTTGAGTTATGGATGGAGAGCTAGAGGTGATGGTCTGATGTGGAGTGGTTTTAGGTTGAGAGATATGAGGGAATGGTGATGATCTTGCAAAAACATAAGTGATTACAGAGGGATTAGGTGTTCCTTCAGTTGCAAGATCAGATTATGGTGAGTTCTGCAAATATCTATCAATTGACAAATTGGTTGCTTGGATTTCTAATTCTTGGATAAACTCTGGGTCTTGGACTAGGTCTGCTAATTCAGAATCGAATGAAGTCCTAAACTAAGAGGTTTCAAAGTATTCATCAAAAGGTTGGTCTTTGAGGTAAATCCACCTAATAGGACAAGATGAGGACCTGAAAGTGGATCGAGGACTAACAAAAATTTCTTGTCTTCTAAGAATTCTATGGATTAGATTGGGATTCTCAAACACTTGTGGTGGATTGGGATTAGGGTTAGCTCTAGTGTAACAAGTCCTTTCTAAAGCCAGATTTTTGGGTTTTGTTTTTGGTTTTCTCAACAGATATCAAAACAACTTCTATGATTTCTTTAAGATGCTTTTAGATTTAAGGTTTAAATTTCCTTAAAGATTTGCTTTAACTGAGGAGTTGTTCTTCCCCAGTATGGTTGCCACTATGTTATCACTCTGATTTTCCTTGAAGTTGTTAGAATAAGGAAAGGGGTCCGAGGTAACCACAAACCAATATTTTAAGTACAGAATCTAGCCATTATGTACTCAAAGAGAGCTCTCTCTTTATGATTTAGCTTTGTTTTATGAGATATTAGGCTAGTTATGAAAGCATGGGGGGTTTTGATTTTATTTGGTGGTGGAATCCAGGAGAAATCTAGGAGCAGATGGATAGAACAAGGTATTTCAGGCCATTGGGCTATGGACTCAACTGAGGATGGATTAACTGGATCAGGTTGATTCAACGAAGGAGGGCTTCACAGGGCAAGATAGATAAACAAGAGACAAATGATAGCTTAAAAGGGTGAAATGGTCTTGAAAGGGAGAAAGGAAAATTAAGAATCCTTCAACAAAGTTCATGATGAGGGAAAGTGGGTGCTCATTAACAAAAAGCAATTAAGAATTTTTTGCTAAACGGACACAGTGATAAACTAAAAAGCAGGGAGAAATTAAGAATTCCCTACCTATGATAGCTTGGAAGAAAACATTAAGAATATAAACGATTTTAAAGACATAATGCAGTAAATCTCTTTTTGAAATATAATTTTTCATTTATCATTTAGATATGAAACACTTATGAATATTTAAACCAGAAAAAAATAAAAAAACATAAGATATAGAGTACTTATTTGTTTCTCGTTTGACACGGGTATCCTGTAAAAGTCCTTTGCTTTATTACTTTGTCCAGCCCGCCATACAATAGTTGTTCAACAACACTTTGACTCCAAAATAAGGTGTCTACAAAAATGTCTAAGAATCCACTTATTACTTTGTCCAGCCAGCCATACAATAGTTTTTCAACAACACTTCTATTCTGAAATAAGGTGTCTACAGAAATGTCTAAGAATCCACCCTCAGTACTTCAAATAAGGAAGTACTTATACAAAATTTACATCAAAATATCTCCTAACTGAGAGAAATACATTCTAGGAAAACTAAATATCTTTTACATGAATGTAGAGACAGATGGTCTCGAAAGTAGAAACTGAATGTGAACTGCTTTTTTGTTGTCCCTGGTTCTGTTGAAGGAGCTGGAGGTAGGTCCTATGAATATGCATCTTGTTATCTTGTTCGTAATTCTGTGCTAGCTGATTGATTTTAGCTTTTCACTGATACTCTTTTACCTATTGCTGATACTCTTTACCTGTTTTACCATCATTCATCATTTTTTACAAAAATTGACTATGGTAAATACTTCAATTTAATTCACTTTTTACCATGGTAAATCATAATATGTTTGTCATGTTGGTCCACCAATCATCTCTTGGTATTCTTGTCCTTGTCAATTTTCTGAAGATTTCATCTGCTTCTGTATATTTTACAAAATTTGGTTGTATTGGAAACAAGTGCCTCACTTCATTCTCAATATAAAAAAGGTTCTCCAAACTATCATAGAGAACTCTCCTTGAGGGTAACGCCTTGGGTGCACTTGAACTGACAGATAAACTGGCTTTACTATTAGCTTACTGATATAATTTGTTGACATAATCATCCTACCTCATTAGCTTGTCATTGATGACTAAAGGACTTGGAAGTCATTTACTTTGTAAGATGCCAAATTTCCCCATAAATTCATCTATGTCTTCCTGCATATTTTGACATTTGTGTTCTAGGCCTTGCATTAGACTCTTTTTGGTCAATACTTTCTTTATTTCGAGGATGGTAACAGTTCTATCCTCAATGTTCAACTATTCCAACTGATACCTATTTCTGTTGTTTAGAAAGTTTATTAATCTAATAGCTTGTTCAGGCTTCCTTCCTAGTTCTTCCTTGGTTTTTTCAATCTCTTGAAGAGCAACTTTCACTAAGTCAATTTGTTTAAAAATGATTTGAATTGAGGACCAAATATCATTGATTGAATTTATGATATTGGTCCATAAGATCTTTTTGATATCAGTCAAAGGCTTTTCGAATGTAAGATCTTTTTCCAGTGTTTTAACCTGTTGAGTCAAGCCTTTGTTTTTTCTCACTTCTTCAACAAAATTGAATTTTGACACATCATACTTTTTCTCTAAAGTAATGAATTTCTCTTTTAACTTTTCCAGTTCAGAGACTTGGAGCTTCATTTCCTCCATGGATTTGATCAACTCTTTTGTGCTCTAATTTGAGGTTCCAACCTGTGATGTACCTGTACTTGTCACTTCTATAGTTTCAATTGTTACCAAAGGGACATTGGGTGCTAGAGCAGTTGCCAATGTAGAAGGGACTACTGTAGAAACCACTGGCATTACATTTTGAGGTTGGGTGGTCGACTCACTTTGCCTGCTTTGTAGTGTTTTCTCTAATTCTTGCTCTGTCTATTTTAGTGGCTCATTTAGCTTAAGGACTAGGTCCATAAGCTCTTCTTCATTCTCCTTCTCAATCACTTTAGTAGTCTTTGGGTTATGGCCCAACTCAATAATCAAATCCTCCAATGTTTTGATTCTATTGTCCTTTGCCTGTGAGGAGGCCTTTTCTAGTTGCAATTGGGCAATAGTGTTGTCTAGTGAATTTTTCAACCTATGTGTTATCATGGCCTTGCTTGTCAGTGTAGAATAAACCATTTCCCCTATTTTCTTATGCAATTCTATCTGATCTATGGGGTGAATATCTTTGGCTAAACCTCAAAATCAGTCTTGACGTAGTCTACAAGTGACTTGGGTTGTTGTACTATGGGCTTTAGAAATCTCATCTACATTTTCCCTTCTTTGAAGTCATAAGTTGACATCAACCTAGTTTGATTTGTAGGGGCCATCTTCAAGTATCGAGTATAGGTTTGGGCCTTCAGCTGTTCATTCTTTGCCTTTATCTCTTTGAATTTTCCTTTTATATCTATGGTCTTGCTAGATGAAGATCTGAAAGATGAAACTTCGACACTCTGTTATATTTCAAGCTCTTGCCTTTGTGAACTAGAAGGTGTTCCACCTGTGGGGAATGTATGTAGACTGTCTCCACCTTCTTTCCTCAAAATACTTGTTGTTTCCTCAAAGAATTCTTCCTCTGAATATGGATTTATCCTGTGCCTCTTAGCACCAGGCTATTCTGAAGGACCACTGGCAAGGGTAGCTACTTCCCTGTCTCCTTTTAAGCTCTTTTCCTCATTCAGAGGAGTCTGCAAAACCGGGGGATTTCCCATATTAACCTATGTTGGATGAGGCTGTGGTGGAGCTTGTTCTTCAAAGATTTCAGGTTGCTCTAACATCTCTAGTTGTTCTGATGTTGGAGTACTTGTTCCTTGGTCTTGTTCCTGTGGTGGTTCTACTGGGGGTGCACTATTTTCCTATGTGTGCCTTTGAGAAGTCTCTGCTATAGAGGCACTAAGCTCTGGTGTTGTCTTTTGAGTGGATCCAAATGGTACCTGTTCACAAGAGTTTAGGTCAACTCTCTTTTCTAATTCTTTCATCACATTCTCTACATCAACTTGATCACTATCCATTTCAACTAGAGTTCCTTCCCTCTATTCATCCATATTTTCATACTGCTCTATTTATGGGATTTTGTGATGGATATATGGTGACGACTTATGTTTCATTCTCCTATCACAAATGAAACCTTGTGGATCATATCTCCAAGCAAAGCGTTTCTTTAATCTAATTTTTTCTAGGATTTCTTTTGCTCTTTTGCCTGCTTCTCTATTGTTGCAGACAAATGGGCCTAAGTGATCTTTAATCCTCAATTGTGCTTTCTTCTTGGCCTTGGTGAAGTGAGTCTGATCAGAGTTTAACATTTGCCTATAATATTCTAAGGCAAACAACCTCATAGGAACATACTGTAGTAGTTTGAATGGGGGGAGTTCACAACCATAAATTCTGATATTTGTGTGATTCTGGTATAAGTACCAGTCACCTATCTTGTACTACTTTGAGAGCTGAAGGATTCTTTTGATTTCCTCACTAATCCTAGGAGGAGGACTTCCTGTCAGCATGGTGGTCACTAGGTGGACAAACTGGTCAATGAATTCATTGTATGAAAAGGGACAAGTATCGTGGAAGATGGAAATCCAAAAAAATATTGATCTAGGATTACCCTTTGTATCAAGTTTATTCATAGAGAATGAGAACTTGTCAGACTGATAGTCAAGGAAAAGGTGATATATGAATGTAGAATGCTTGAATACCTTTTCATTTTCTAGCCTCATGAACTAGTCATGGATTTTCTTAGCAATGAAATTAGCATAGTTATATTTGGCAGCAGGAGGCTGACCAAGGGTAAAAATAGACATTAACACTAGAGTCAATTCATCCACATACTCACTAGTATTGAAACCAATGACTACAACTATCATATTGACTATATTTTTGCCTATCTCTGTGAAGAAATATGCCACATAGGGAGGAGGATCTTTGGGTTGATGTTGCTTATCCATAAAACTTTGGAAAAGGAGACTAAGTTCAGACTGGGACAATTTAGATGATTTCTCTAGTAATTCTCCAAGGGAAATGGGGGTGAGGTCTTGACTAGGCTAAAACTGTAGCATTTCATTGATTGAATCTGCAATAATTGTGAAAAGAACAGTTTGATTGGGGGACATTATTTCTCTGAGGGTGGGATTATAATTGGCGTGACATTGATGGATAATGTCAGGGAAAATGCGCATGGAGGGGAGCATGTACCTTGGTATATTTCATTCCCACAGTCCTATGGTATCATAGCCATTCATGTAATTGTCTCGGCATTGACAAAATATTTTCAAGGAGCTTTCTTCCGTTACAAGGTCTTTTATTCGAAAATATTTATTTGCTAAGGGCAGATAATCCAAATCCCTATGAGGGGTAGTGATAGGAGCTATATTGAGGGCCACGAGGGTTTCAATTCTGGTTCTTGTGGATTTAGATAGGAAAATGGGGTTTTTAAGTAGAATTGGTGAAAACAGAGGGTCTTGGAAGCCTTCAATTCCAAATTCCGCAGCTGAATTATAATGAATTTTGGGTTTTTCAAAGTAATTGCAAAGGAAATCAAGTGTTTACAGGGTTTCTGGAAGGAAACAGGAAATAGCTATTTTGGGCAATGGAATGCAGGTTCCCTAGGTGTAAATGTTGGACTGGAGCAGCGTCGAACTGCAAGTTTCCGAGTGGCTGACGGTTGGGTGTACGCGCTGGTCGACTTCAACATTTAGGTTGCATGCATGCGCTTTCAGAATAAGGACGAAAAATTGTTTTAACTTTGTTTTTATACAAATTCAAAGCTTTTCGCAGGTTTGGGATATGGACAGGTGGCGTCAGCGGGGAGGTGACTTGAAATTTTGTCTTTAGCAGGAGGTGGTAAGCGGGTTTCATCGCACCGCTAGTGGAGGGTAGGTGTTATTTGGGTGAGACCGCGCGATTCCATAAGTTGCTTGACATGTAGCAATGATACTATTCACAAAACTACTCTCCATTGCACGCTAAATGTTGACTGTGGATGCCCGTACAATATGAGCGATGACTGTCGGATCTGCGGGATCCGATCAGACACTTGTTGGGGAGGTGAAATGGTGGAAGGTTAACGGAGGGCGCACCCAATATTAATTAAAGTAATTAATCATATCGGGGGTGATTTAATTGGTTATTGAGTTATTAATTAGTCTAAATGACATAACTAATCCTCATTAAACGGTGGCGGGGTTGGGTTCTTAATTAACTATGGATTAGTTAATTAGTTTCGTTTATTATTTGATTTACAGTTATATTTAACCATCGGGATGGGATATATAATGATTTGGGTTTTTTGTATAATATAATAATACGGCCGCGGGCAATGTTATTTTATAGGGGAATTATATAATAAACATTAGTTAATGGTTAATGCAACTTTATGGAATGTGAAATGCACGCTATGTTTAAACATTTTCATCATACATATTCAAAACTTAGGCTAAGTGAATATGTGAGTTTATATGGAGAGTGTGTTAATTTTCCTAAGTCAAATAGGATTTTACATTAGGAAAAGCTCTGTTAGGGAAATGAACAACTTATGAAGGGGGGTGAATATCGATGAAGGGGTTTAAGCACTTAAGCATTATAAATTATTGGGCTGAGCGTTCGGTCCCTCCAAAAGTCAGAAAAATGCTTTGAGCCCCTTTAACTTTGGTAATTACCTTTAGTACTTAAGGAATTAGTGAACATTTTATGGGAATGAGTAGGGAAGTTAATTATTTCGGCTTTGAATTTTGATGTGCCTTCCATGTGATACATGCCTTTGCCTAGTGATGAAAGTAAAGGATTTAAGCATTTAAACTTATCATCCACCACATATTTATTCTGCAACCATCATCTACCTACCCTACCTACTTTACCCTAGCATTTTCATTTCTTTATTAGGGTGTACTTAGACTGGCAAACCCTTATCAAACTTTCTTTTCTTTTACATATAGATATCTATCTAAGTCTACAATTATTACATCCAAGGGCTCAAATTAAATTGTTGAGCTCCTTTTATTCACTCTACATATCTACTTATCTGTTAAGATTAAACTGTTTGGTTAGATCTTTATTCTCTATTTCTACAACATGAAATTGAAAATATGAACTAGTCAAGCTTAAACTATTTGACTATTCATGAATTGTGGCATAGGTGACAAACTGCACACAATTTTAATTATACAAAAGTAAAAAAGTAGTGGCATTTAGACTTGCACACTTTCCTGGTCTTTTCTTTTTGCTAGGGTTCATTTTCTTTCATTTTTTGACCATCTTTTTATTCGTTTCACCCTTTGATTTTTCTTTTAGGGTATACCCTCTTTACATTTTTTAATTTTTGATTTTTTTATTTTTTACAAATGTGGAAAACCTTTGCGACAACTAAAGGTATGAACATATTTCAAAGCTGAATCAAGTCAATCATGATATATGACACCTATTGGTATAGGGCATAATAGTCTGCTCATGGATAAAGCTCCCACCATTTTGGAAAATATTACAACTCCTCAACCCAAAAATCTGGTTGGTTATCAGAGGCCTTCTTCTAGTCCTCCCTAAATTGGTAAAGAGATTGACTTGGATTCATCTCTTGCCCATCTTGCTCTTCCTGAGCCTAACTGTGTTATGTCTGTTCCTGACCAACCATTGGTCAAAGAGAATGTCGGCTTGGTTTCACCACTAGTTTTTCATTCCATTCCGGAAGAGCATAATGATCATACTGGTCATGTTCTTCTCACCTCATTAGATTCTCCTAAATCAAAGAGTGACCCTCCTGACCCAATTAATCAAGAGAGTCCTTCTTCGATTCCTGCAGAGCATGGAGGCAATCATATGATACCCCCACCAAGTATTTCTGTTGTTTCCTTTGATTAGAGCCACTTGCCTACTTTCCCCCTTCCATCTTATGTGCCCTTCCAGATCACAGTACATGCCTATAATATGGTAGTACCTGGCACTCTCTTGGATGAAGGTGTGTTTGTTAGCCTCATGTCTTCCACTACTTGGCAAGCTTTGGGCTCCCCACAACTTGTGCCTGACACCTAGAATCTATTGGATTTCGACGGAGAAACCAGTTAACCCTTAGGGATCCTTTCGAAGTTCACTATTACTTTGGGAGGTAAAACCATCTATATAGATGTGATGGTCATCCAAGGTGCGTTGGATTTTAATCTTCTCCTTCTGCGTGACTATATTTATGTCATTGGAACTCTTGTTTCTTCACTTTTCCGTGTCATTTGTTTTCCACATGACGAAAGCATTATGACTATAGATCAATTGTTGTTCTTTGGTCACCAAGTACATCCTTTGCAACCATCATCCCCTATCGGCTCTTGTTTTCCAGTAGTACCTTCCTCACCAAAGGTCAGTTATGTGGCTACCCGTTCCGTCTCCACGTCCATTGATGATCAAACGGGTGGTATATTACATTGTATATTGGGGGCATTGGAACGTGATATGTTTATGGTACCTAACGACATGTATTCCTCCTAGTGCATGGTTCTTTCGTCTAGTGAAAACCTCTTGGGAACCATGTTTTCATATTGTTCATGAACAAGTGTCATGAGGATAGTTCTTTCTCTTGTGTCAAACTTATTCAAAAATGAAATGAGCACCATGGAGCATAGTTCCTTGTCTTGTGTCAAGCTCATTAAAAAATGAATCAAGGAGTTTTGAGGAGAGTTCTCGATCTTGTGTCAACCTCATTTAAAAAATAAATGAGAGGTATGAGGAGAATTCCTAGTCTTGTGTCGACCTCGTTAAAAAATGAAACAAATGTCTTGAGGATAGTTCCTTCACTCTGTCGACCTCGTTAAAAAATGAAACAACTCCCTTTTCCAAATCGAGTATTTGATTAAGATCTTGTAAAATCCCAGTCGAATGTTTCCTGAATCTCGAGAGTGAACCTTCATTCCATCCACCTAGTTGAATGCAATGAAGCTTGGGGTGCATGCACCCCGATTGGATCATTATGTTGTGGCAATGTGAACCTTATTCAAGCATAGTTTTTCATTTCAAGCTTGTGCAAACATGAAACTGAATCCAAGCATAGTTCTCAATGGTTCGAGCTTGTGTAAAAATGAACCCATGCACCAATGTACCTTTTTTGGTTTGGTGCGTAAAGCAATTTCTTGCTTATTGTGTCTTTTGGCTTTTATGCAGATGTTAACTATATTGACCAATGCATTAGTGAATTATGTATTAGATATACATTTGCGCAAATTATAAATCACAAGCAAGCATTCAGACACAATAAGTAGATACAATAAAACATAGATATATGTATATCGTGTGTTGCAAAAAATATGTGTGTTCAGTTACATCATGAGACACATGTCTCTCAAAAATCTGCAGAAAAGAAACCTAGAAGTCTACTATGCATTATGCTCTCTATTGCAGACTACTGCTTGGACCACACGTCAAAGCAGCCGGTGTATCATGTTCAACACACTCGTGGTGTGTCATTGGTACTGCTTGGGAATCTCCTCGAATCCTCTGTAGTCTGGGATCCCCTTAGTCAAGCCCTCTAGGTTATGGGTTATCTCCCCCTCAGCATCCCCACCCAAAGGTGGCAAGTCAATATCTCTATCAGCCCTCCAGGAAGTAGGAGCAAGACCTACTGGTCTCTCAGGTCCAACATTTGTAAAGAATTGAACATAGTAATTAGGGCATGTATATTTAAAATAAAAAAACAACAAATATTACAAAAATTTTATCGGTCAAACTGAGTATTTCATCTCCCTTATCCTACTGTTCGCCAGGTGGAAGCAGCATGTTTGGATTGCCACCGAAGTCCATCCCAGCATATGGCCAATCCTCAACTATGACTTGTTGACGGTTCATCCACTCAACAAATTCTTGACCCCATGATACAAGTTGGCCACTGCCTCCTCGCGGCATCACGAGAGCCCAATGAGTAATCCATGTCTATCGTGGTCCTGGCCATCCCACTGTCACGTCTTGTCTCTGGAGTATTGATACTCGTTCTAGCATGAGAGGTATCAAGATTGAGCCATAGCTGAACTATTTCGCCTCACCCCGATGGCAATTGATCAGTTGTCTCTTCATATTGAGAGACACGGCCTTTGCCTAGTTAAACATAATAGGATTCAAATAGTCTTGGGCTAACTGTAATTGAGTCTTGGTCACCTCATGCTAGGCTTGGGAGCCAGCTACTATGGTTATGTTAAATAGCAACACCCATAGTGACAAATAATTAACAGTGACAATTTGTAGCTTGCTACTTGTTGATGATTTCTGTGCTCCTGGGGGGCACAGTCTTGCGATAAGTGTGTCCATAGAGTCTCCAGTAACCCAAGTTCCCACCATGCAGGGCATCTCTCCTCTCCTTAATAACCCAGTCAAAAAGTAGATATATGTGGCATCAAACTCAATTTCTTGCTCGCGGATTATGAATTTTCCTTCGTTTGGATTTCATGATCAGATCAAATACTCTAGGAGATCCATTTGTGCTCTCAGAAGTGGTGTCAAGAAGAATTTTAACAACCCACAGTTTCGCGGGATGTTCAAACAATAAGGATGTGCCATTCCCATCTCATCATCATGGTCATGGGTATGTTCTTGCCATACGAATGTCATTTTTTATCCCCACATGCACAAACATCCCTTTTTTAAATTCCATCCAACCATTTTCACCTTTTAAAATTGATTATAAATGAGGACTTTTGGGTTCCAGTGCTCATCGCAGTTGTTCTTAAAACAACTGCAACAGGCCGATTTGCATAGTTCACAAACTTTCAGGTCGTCGCAAGTGTACATCACTTTCCTATGACCATCCTGTTTTCCCCCATGTAAATTTCTCGATCGTCGAAACCTCGAGGGAGAAACTTGCAATGACCGAGGCAGAATTTTTGTCCAAAAAATTCCTTTAAACCTCGGTTTAAAACATGAAATTGCATCTGATTTTGGCATAAAAAGAAAGGTAAGGATAGGGCATTTACCTGGAAGAAGCATGAAAGGCAATGGATCACTGAACCTCCTAGAATCAATCGCCAAGTTTCACGAGGTACGCAATTTTTGAAGTTTTTACCACAGCCAAAAATACAAGTAAATTGGTTTTTTACCATAGTGTCTCTTTTATAAACTTTTTTTCAAAAATTTAGGGTTTTCCTTAGGGTTTGAAATTAGGGTTTTGGCCTCTATGCATGTTTTTGTGAGGAAGATCTTATGCTTGTGTTTTCTTGTGTAGCGAGAGGTGTTTCAAGCACCAACGATGATCAATGCATGAATTATATACTCAATTAATACCGAAAAAAATCTTTTTCGAGTCAACTTTAAGCTCTTTTTTGGCTCTTGAAATGTGAAAAGATTGATGAGCCTTTGTCATTTCGAGCTCGTTAATGGTTACAAAATGTCATGTCCCCAGTAATTTTTTTACTTTTTCGGGTTGGAGACACTATTTACGAAAACTACGCCTTGACTGAAATGGTCAAATGGTTCTCTCAAGTATCGTTTTCTACCTTTTCGGGCTTAAGAGACACAAACATATGAAAAGGGCCCTTTTGGACTTTTCCTTTCCATGTCTTTTTCAAACACTCTAAACATGAAAAAGACTCTGAGATTTACCTATTGCGTGCTCGTTAAACCTTGACGACATTGGACTCATCGCCATGATGAGACCAGAGCTTCCCTTCCCTAGGGCTCGTTAAAATTTCACTAGGTTGGATTTTCCAAAGGACAAACTATATTGCAAACATATGATATCCCCTTCAGGCTTGTGTTTCAAAAAATAATTGGGGTACTCACCAGTAATGGTGGGGGGGGGAATTTGGAAATATTCTATTGATTACCTACGGCAGCTTGTTACTCTTGAACATCGACACTTTTCTTCTCGTCGGGTTTGGGATATCCTCACTTCGTCATTGGCCTTCCGGGATTTGGGTTCTTCATTTTTCCTCATTCCAATCGATCCATGTTGTCTTTGTATGACTTTTGATCCCTTGGTACTAAAATGTTGCCGCAGTCCAGAGTCATGTTGTTGATATGTTCAAGATCTTAATCCTTCTATAGTTTGCACCCTTACATCCTCCTCTGATTCTTTGTTTCATCCATCTTCATCTTGTTCCTTTGTCTCGCGTCGTTGATGTGGGAAACATTATGGCCCTCCCGCGATGGATCGCTTCTTGTCGACATCAACTCATTATCCAAGAAGTTGGTCTAGAGACTCCTTTCGAGTACCTTGGAGATTGCATGCCTCAATGGAAAGTTCTTCGTATTCAACGATAGACTTGCATAATTGGTCTTTGATTGGGTGAATTCACAAGTGTTCAACTCTAGATCATTCTTCACACTTTGTGGATTGTACTAGCAGTACCTTGAGAACCATTAACATTACTGATGGTCTCTCTCGTGATTGTTAACGGTTCACATCATTGGTCGGTAATCAAGTGATTTTCTAGTATGCTCGACTTCAACATGTTTATTTGCATATTAGAAATTGTACGATGGATGGGTCAGGATTCAAGACCCTAGGCTTAGATTACACAAGTCCAAGTTGCGTGGATTATTTATATATGACTCTTTTTATTAGATGGTTGCGACTATACCTGAGTCTTTCTGGATGGCTACGACCATACCTTTGTTTTCATTTAGTCTTTTTGACTAGATGGCTGCATCCATACCACATACTAGTTCTATTTGTCTTTTGGATGGTTGCACCCATACCGTGTCTACATGTACTTCTTTCACTATTAGAGATACCAATTGTACTTCCATCTGCAGGCTCTCCACGATGGTGTTCTGGTTCAGTTATGGTTTTATAAAGCATTTCACCCCTCCCACTCTCTTGACCTTCATGATTTAGGGGGCATTTGTTACACAGTAATTTGTCACCAACCCCGCATACCTTGATCTTGGGTAGAATCGGTCCATGAATGACATCTGCTCTATTTCATACATCAAAATATGTGTCCACATCTTCCATATCACTCAATAAGATTAACCATGCTCATTAATCCTGAAGTTGACCCTTTTTACGTATGTTTCAAGATTGTCGCAAGAGATCAATATCATGCCTACAATGATGGCCCAAAGTGAACAAGAAACTCACGACACCATCGCAAGAGTACATATGTTCTCAGTGACAGTCGGATTTTAGGGTTCGTCGCAGGTCATCAATATCTTGCCTGCAACAATAGACCATAATGCACTAACGTCCTATGACGTCGTCTCTGGGTCTCAGTGTTTGACCTGCGACGACCCAGATATGGCGAATTAGTTCAAACATAATACTTTTGGGTGGTTCTGGAGCTAGTTGTTGGGTCAAGGAAGTTTGTCTCTCCCCATTTGAGATGGTGGTTCCACCTTTTGAGTAACCTCCCTTGAAGATAAGCTTCCTATCACCTCATTTATGGAGGCTCCTCCTCTTATAAAAGCATCCTCCATGAATATGATTAGCTAGTGCTAGTTGACTTTTTGGTGTGCTAGTTCTTAGCCTATTAGATTGAAAGCTTATAGTTTGGATGGCCTTTCATGTTGTGGATTGAGAGTGTAAAATTATTTTATAAGTAGTAAGCCTTGTTGTTATTGCCTTAGTTTCATACTTGTGCTTTTGGGTGTGAGAGAGAGAGTCATCTGTCTTTCTGGGAGACCTTTGAGAGTGAAGGTGTGGTTGTAAGCTTTGTTGTTGTTTATATTAATGCAATCAATGGTTAGTTCCTATATCATGTATGGAATGTATGTTGATAGCTTATGGTTCCTTAAATCTATAAGTAGATAGTTGTGCTTTATTATGTGTTTTGTCATTTTCATATGTTTTTTTAGGTAAATCATTCATTAAGGAGAAGAAAGTGATAGTTGAAGCAACGTGATGAAGACTTCATCAAACACTGGTATAAGGTAGGCCTCTTCAACAATAACTATTTAAGGAATTAGCTATTGCCTTTGTCTTGTTGTGACTAGACCCACTCTAGGGCTAGAGGGGTTGTCTCTATCTGTAGAGGGAACTTACCTGCATCACAAAAGTTGTGCATGTCCTTTGTGTTGTGTGTTCCTAGCAGATTTGGGACTGATCCCCTTCAACCTGGAACCCGCATTCACCTTCCTCTCCCTTTGAAGTGTTGGAACCTCTCATACTTATTCCATGACTCACTGCATCAATCACACCCTAGTTACTGACAGAGTTATCTTACTTGCCTCTATGTGACATCATGGTTAAGGCATTACCTTATGACCCACTGCTGGGACTCCTACACCAAACGATCTAAGGTATAATTGGGATTTCTTTCTATGGAGATCCCCTTAACATGATGGCAGGTCTATCACCATCAACAAAACCCCATCACGCCATGGCTATTTTAAAATGGCAAGGCAAGGCTGAAGAACACTGTCACACCTGGAAAAACTCATGCCAGTGACAGCAAGAGAACTAATAACACACGTTCATAACCTTTCATGCCAAAACTAGCAAGGAAATCGCACATGCAAGTCGATACCCACAAGTAATCTCAGTGTAGATGCTTGATATTACTCTTCTTTGTTCAATATTTGCTTCCTCTTGCTTCCTTTTCTTTTCTTGATCCAATGTTGAAGTGCTCTAGGATAACTCTAAGTTTCCAAGAGTGTGGGAGAGAGAGAGAATAGAGGCTCCAAAACTGAACTAAAAAAAGTTTATGAACTGATCCTCAGAAGCCGTTTTATCAATGAGGCCACTATTTTCTTCATTTTTCATTATTTTCCTTTGATTTCCTCCTCACATGAAACTTGTGACCTTTCACCTTTCGTTTCTCCTAATTTACATTATTTTCATAAATAAAATGACAATTAATTCCTCATGCCTTTCCAAAGCCTTTGCCTTTGCCTTTTCCAATTTCCTTTAGCCATAATAACCAAAATGAACACCCACAAGTATGTTTTTCCCACCATTCAGCTTGGAATATATGTCCCATGACCTTGGTCTTATTATTTATGTCTTTTTACATGAATTTTTACCAGGGTTATTATAGTCCCTTTGTGGAACTTCGAATTGATCTGCTGCAATTCCTCTTCCAAATAGATAACTTCCTCTTCCAGTATTTCAAATATTTGTTCCTTCTCATTTAGTTGTTCAAACAAAAGTTCCTTTACTCTTTTTGCTTCTTCTAGTTCAACTTTGAGAGAAAGAATGGTGTATTAATTTAGAATTTTGCCTTGAATTTGTTGCACTAATTGACTTTATTTATTTTTAAGGTTCCTTATTTCCTTCAATTCACTTTTAAGTTCTCCCTCATAACCAACTTTTTCTTCAGGTTCACCAACCTCAACAATGAATAATAGTTCACCCCTTTCTTCATCGGCCACACTTTCATTGCTTTCATTGTAACTTTTCCCTTTTGAGTAAAAAATAATTCCTTACTAGCTTGCTTCTTTTTTCAATACATCGGTTTGAATATTGGCTAATCATCCCTATCATTCATGTTAGCATATGGGCATTTAGACGCACAATTACCTATCTTTCCACATTCAAAACATTTCAAAGGAAGCTTACCTTTGAACTTGTCAGTTCCTCTCTTCAAATTTAGACAAACTTGGCTTGTTTTTCTATGGACACATTGTCTATTTGAAAAAAATGAGAAATAATTTTATCCACTTTAATTTTTCATCTTGGATTTTATTTCATTCATCAAGTATGTATATAGTATTATTGGTCTTGATAGCTTTAGCCACCAATTTTCCTATATCTGACTTTCATATCTCACACCATTTGGAGTTGATTATGATGTCAAAAACTTTATCACATATCTGACTGACACTCAAAACATGATTTTTTAATCCTTCTAGATATATAAAACATCATGTGCTTTGGTCCTTCCATTGTGGTAACCATGCCTTTTCCAATTATATTAACAGATCCATTATTTCTGAAATTTACTTTACCTCCATCTATTTCCTTGATGCTAATAAACTTCCTTTAGTCCCCTCACATGTGTCTTGAGAATCTATTATCGACATGCCACTTATCCTTTTTCTTCTAAGCATATAACATGAAGCCACCATTTTCTTCTTTCCCCTTCAATACTTCGAGTGGAAATTTTCTTCTTCTTAAGTGACTTTACAACTCATGGCATTGTGTTCGTAATAATGGCATATAAAATGATAACAAGTAACTTCCTTGTGATCAAATGAATGACATAGAAAAAAATAATCATTAAATAATTTGTGGTACCTAGAGGTTTGAATATTGTTGCTTGTTTTGGTCTACGAATCTTCCTGAATTTCCTTCGTTGAATGCCTAGCTACATATTCATCTTCCTTGATAAATTATGTCATTTTTATCCTCTAATTTCTTTTCTATTTCTCTTAGTTGTTTTTAAACTTAATTAAGTTATTTTTCTAGGATTTCATTATTTGTTTTAACCTCCTTCAGCTCAAATTCTAGAAGCATAACAGACATTGCATCTAAGTCCATGTTGCCAAAATTACTTAGATCCATATTCCAGTAGCTAATTGTTCCTGAATATGTCCTCCTCTAATTCCACTTGTTTCTGAAAGGTCACATTGAGAGGGGAGTGTGAATCAGTGTGAGTCAAATTTTAACATTTTATAGTTTTTATAATAAATCAATCATGTACCATCATAATATTCAAATAATCATAAAAGTAATGCATCATAAATGTACTATCACATCAATCACAAGAGACACAAGACTTTTACATAGAAATCCATATGGGAGAAAACCACAAATCCTTCTTCTTTATCTTCAACCCATTTCATAGATTTGCAGGCTACAACCTATTGGAGGCAATTACCCTCGGGATAAGCAAGATGTCACTTGTTGTAGGCCACAACCTGATTAAGGAACTAACCTCATAAATATTCAAATAGTTGTTCATTGTAGGTTACAACTCGATTAAGGAACCAACCTCGATGATGAGTGGGCACCAACCTACTCTAGGATCTAACTTGATTAAGGCTCCAACCTCCAAAAATTAGTAGGATTCAACTTGGTTAAGGCTTCAACCTCAATGGAGGCACCCACCTCCTTCTTCAACTTCCTTGTGGACCTCTATTTTATCTTATTTTCAAATTGGATTCATTGTCCTCATATATTACTGAGTAATGTCATAATATGAAACCTATAATCTCTTTCATTGCATAGTCCACCATCATTGCCATGACTTACAACCATTACCACGACTTACAACCATTACCACTGCAATAACCTTTCACTAGTATCATTACAATCATTGTCATAACTTGCCATAATTACTATTGTGACCACTATCATAAATAGTGCCACAAACTTTCATATACACAATTTTCACTAACTATCGTGTTATTACCCATACTCTTCTTTTACCAATTCATCAATCTGGTCACTCTCTCCCCTTCTCAAAACTTGTTTTCATGATGCATCCAAAACCACTACAACCTTCTCATAACCCCTTAAAACATAAATAATGAGTTATGGTCATCAAATAAGTGGAAAAAGGGCATCGTGTACCTCTGGTTAGATCCATTTCTAAACCTGATGACCTAGCTTCTTCTAAAACTCAATTTGGACAAGTAATGGCCTCAAAAACCCAAAGTAACTATCTAAAAACTATATAATATGTTAATCATTGTACACAGTATCATTTTCCGAGTACACTAAACAAAATCATACTTTCCATTGTTGGTGCTACAAAATTCTCATTGGCAGGTCTATTAAGTATCCAATAAAATGACTATACGACTAGAAATTAAAAATTAAATTGTTGACCTGTCAACCGCTTGGAAGAATTGAATTTGGATCTCAGCTAGCACAATATACACCACTACCAATTCATTTGCACCACGTGACTTGAACTAAGGTCCTTCCAAATTATTATTGACTTCGTAAAACTTTGTTCACTGTCAATTAGGCATAGTCATATGCCCACTTAGCTATATAATGATGAGTACCATTCACCGTGTCAATCTACGTCAAGCCAACTCAACCTCCAACAATTTATTCATGTGACAGGACTCAACCTCTGTGGTCTGACGTTTTCATATATTGGGCCTGCAGCATGGGCCTATAGTTATACCTTCATTACCTCTATCAATGATGGCCCAAAGGGACTTGAAATTATGACTTCATAACCTCTATCAATGCGACCCAAACTACCTCTACCAAATTATCTAAAAGGGCCTCAAACTTATGAATTCATAACCTTTGTCAACGATGAGCCAAACTGCCTTTTCCAACAATCCAAACAACCTTTTGTTAACAATGAGCCAAAGAGGCTTGAACTTACAACTTCATAACATATGTCAATGTGAGCCAAATTGCCTTTGCCAAACAAGCCAAAAGGGCCTCAAACTTATGACTTCATAACCTATGTCAATGATGAGCCAAACTGCATTTTCCAATAATCAAACAACCTCATAACTCTAATAAAGATCACTATAGATAGATGTATGTGTTTAATTACAAAAAGATTGTATTTTTAAATGGAGAATGGACCTTTGTATTTATATTAGGAGAGTGGTCCCATGGTTAGGATGAACCAACCATGAGCCACCATTGTTTAGCGTACAAACTGGACAAGGTCAACCTTGTGACCCCCCATAATTAATCCATGAGTCCGAGAAACAAACTAATCACATGTGCCTTATGACCTTGGCCCCCTATGGCCATGTGATCACCCCCCATGTGACATTGGCCCCATATGACCATGTGACCACCCCCCATGTGACCTTGTCCTAGATTCCACTGGCCATCTACATCATGACATAATCATGCCACATGGCAGCTCGTGAAAGGTGTTATGTGTCACCTCTTTCAAACTTTCCACCAATCAAAATGTGCCAAATCTCCTTACCACGTGGCATCTTCTAGCGGCACCATATCACTAAAATTATGTCATCTACTGACATGACGTGTTGGCTATGTTGTTCACTATGTGAAGTTGCCACATCTTCTTCATCCAACTGGTCCACATCATTATCAAATGAGATGTTGTTGTGTCGTAATTCAATTGGGATAATAAGGTTGGCTAAAATCGTGCAATTCGGATATCATCCATATGTTGAAATGTTATAGGTTCCATTGATTGGCCTAATACTTGTACATTACTTAACGACATTAAACAGTGTATAGGTTTGTGTGTCTGCAACCGTATATTTCTTTGTCGATCTACCCTAAACATGTGCACGTCTTAATACATTTGATAATTAGGGATTTTCCCTAAATTTTTGGTTCCTTAATTAATACTGAAACTTCAATTGCCAATAACTTCTCATATAGGAGGTGTATTTCTGAGTAGGATATATTGTTGGAAAGTTATCAATGAGACCTACACAACCATGATGTTTATGGGATCTTTACAACATTATGACTACATTGAAAACTCAAATAAATACAATCACCTTTAAAATTTTCCTTGGTCATCATGAGTGGCATTGTTGTTGTCATGCATCTCCTTTGACATCAATGACAACACAATGTGCAACATTAAAGTGGAAACTTTGTTTATTTAGTAAAAATGAAACCAATACTGTAACTCTAATAAGCATTGATGTAGATATAGATGTAAATGCATGGTTACTTTTAAATATAAACTATAAGAAATATTAAGTGAAAAGTAAAGTAAAGATGTAATTTTGGTAAGCATGAATATGTATTTAAATATATTTTTTCCTTTAAATATAATGCAAAAAAATATTAAGATGAAAGTTTTATTTATTTAATAAATATGAAATAAAAAAATATAATTTTGATAAATATTGATGTGTATGTAAATAAATTGGTCATTTAAATATAAAAAACTTAAAATCACATAGAGTAGAGTGAAAACTTTGTTCTTTCTTAAAATAAAAATGAAACAAATATCTACCATACACTTTTGTCCCTTTAAGAAGAGAAGTATAAGAAGCATTAGACTGAAGGCTTTGTTTGTTTAGTAAAAATAAGATAAAATCATTGTCATACACTTTGGTCTTATAAGAATAGAACACAAAAGTATTAATGTGAAAGGTAAAGTTCTTAAAGTCTGTAAATAAAGGTTTTTCATGCAATTGGTCACTCTAAGAGTAGGACACACAACTATTGAGGTAAATGGCAAAGGTCTATTATGTGAAAACGAGATAAAGGTTTGGTTCCTTGTATGGCATGTTTAAACAAAGACTTTGGCATGATGTTGAAAGTTTATTACTCACATACCAGCCCTAATTTAGATAGAATGTTTACCTGGGTGGGTGGATGGATGAACACCACGTCTAGTGGCAAGCCATAAGGGGCCCTCCATGGTACTTCCCACGTTATTGTTTGGTGGGATTAGATTAAAAAATTTAGCCACTGATGCTTGGGTGGGTTTATGGGTCATGATAGCGATTCAGGCTTTGGATGGAGGTAAAAACCCGAGCTCCACTGAAGGAAGGCGGTGAGGGTTTGATGGAGTGTTTCATTTTTGTTTGCCCGGGGGACTGTGGGTTGTTGGACAGTTTCCAATTATCTTCCAGTTCGTTTATGTTTTTTCTGGGCTGCCGAACGTCAGTCGCACGGACTGTAAGCGTTGCTGACATCATTGAAATAACATTGCAAGGTTAGACCATAACACGTATTTTATAATATGTTTGCAGGAATCTTGGAGCTGCTATCCTCGGTAGGGAATTACCTTCCCTCCTGTAGGAACATACCCTTAATGCTCACGTGCCTCTCTGCTTTAGCTCGCGGCCTGTGCTCACTTTTTCGGAGAATTGCTTCGCATATGCGGGGAACAACTTACACTTCTCATACTGCTCGTGATGTAAACACTTTATACCGTGCTTCTGGTTTTCCATGGAATAATCATGTATCAGCTTATGCTCCTGGCCTCGTGATCTAGTTGTTATTTCGCCCATTGTTCTGCAGATGTAACAAGAAGAAGCTGTCTATATTTCTCTGAAAAGATAAGTGTATTAGCTCTTCAATATACATAGTGCATTAAGCTTCAATTGGTTTGGGTTATGAAGTTTGCATTCAAATACGGTTGATTGATTGTTAATTGAATTAATAGTCAGCGAGTCAATATTTAATGGAGAAAGTGGGAAACTTATTTATAATCATCTCACAAAGATTAAAAATGAATTTGTCTATGAATTTGTCTTCACAACCTATAATGAAACATTAATTTTAATTTTATGAATAATGAAACAATTATAAAAGAATAATACAACCTTAAAAAGAATATTGGGAAGGTTGGTTGATTAATTAATCAGGCATTGTTTAACAAAAATATAATAGGTAGTTGGAAGATCACGTGATTGTTAATGATGTGTGATTATTTAATTAAATGAATGATATTTGATTAATTGTTATATTAAATAGTTTAATGATGATGGTGGCAAAATAGTGTTTGAATCTAATAATTTGATTATATTATATTAGAAATTGTGTAATTTCATTTAGTATAATGAATTGGGTTTAACTATTTAATAATAATAATGATGGGCACATATATTTGATTGTAATAGGTTTAAACTTCTCTATATTGAATTTAATGATGTTTGGATTGATGGAATTTGTAAACGTTGCTTAGTATAATGATGAGTTGATATATATCTAAACTATTATTAATATTTGATTTTGATGATGTGTGATTTTTTTAATAATAATGATGATTGGTGAATAATGTTGCAATGTAATGGTTTTTAACTTGTTCATACTTGAATACCAATGACTTTTGGATTAATAAGAGATGTAATTTTATGTAGCATAATGAGTAGATTGATACTTCAATGCTATAATGGAATTATGTCTATCTATTTGGATGGTACTTAAATTATTGTGGCTTCATGATGGTGCTTTCATGATTTATGATGCTAGTTTTCGTAAATATAATGAATTACTCAAGTATAAAATGAATAACTTGTGGTGTAATGGTACTTAATTTTTTATTGAATAAATGATAACATAAGTAACTTAATAATTATTATTTAGAAATGATATGGGTGTGTAGTTGAAAAATAGATTATTGAGAAAGTGAATTTATAACAAAAGTGTTTTAGAATTGCACTAAAACTACTAGACAGTCAGCCCTAAGAATTTTGAATGATAATGACTAGAAAAAGAGATAAGTAGCATAATGAAAATGCAATCGCCAAGTTAATAAATTTTGAATTAAGTTATGAAATTGTTGTTACAAGGATCCTAAGAAAGTGACATTTATAATAATAATGTCTAAGAACTAAAACTAATGGACAACCTTGCTTAAAGTTTTATATAAAGAAGTTGAATAATAATCACTAAATAAAAGGCATAGATGGCTTGATGAAGAGATAAGTGTCAATAACACTCACTCACTTATTAAATTAATAATAACATAAAGAACTTAATAATTAACAATTGGGCATGGATTAAAGACAACTGTGGTTTGCAAAAGTGGAATCCATGGTAATATTGTTTAAGAAGTACTCTAAAACTAATGGAAAACACAATATAAATTCATCCATAAGAATGTTGAATGATAATGAATATATAAAAGGAATACATCACTTGGCTAAAAAGTAAGTGCCAGAGCTTATGAATTTTGATTTGAATTGTCAAAATTGTTGATAAAATGATTCTTGAGGAAGTGGCATTGATAATAATAATATTTATGAAATAATCTAAAATTAGTGGACAACCCTAACTAATGTATTTTATAACTTGGATGATAAGGCCTAGATAAAAGAAAGCAGAGGTAACTTAATGAAAATTTTGAATTCAACTACAAAAAAGGAAATGGATAGAAAGTTTACCTATTGTACAAATTTTTGAATGGAAACCCTTCCCAAACTCTAATCAAAACACTGATCCTTCCCATGCTCTAATCAAAATACAAAGAAGATAAGTTCGTTCACTTAACTTTTATTCATAGATATTAAGGCCAATGTTTTGAGTAGATTTTTAGAATAAATGTTTGTGGTAATATAAATGTTGATGCAAAAACATGTTGTGAATGGTATTACACAAATATTTTCATTTCCATTCTCAAGTAAGTGGATAATCATGGGATAAATTAGACCTAAGAAATGACAGAATAATATAATTAGCAATATTTAAAAATAGTTGAATAACTAAGCATCACAATTAAGGAAATAGGAAATTATGGAAATAATAGATTGTATTATTACTTTCCCCAAAAAAACCCACATATCCAACTACCTAAGTGGAAACATTACCTTTCATCTTATGGATTTTAAGGTACTCTTTATAAATGGAATCCAATCTAAAGTATTCCATAGCTCCAATATTTTTTAATACATAATGATGTTGATACAAGAAGATCAACAATGGATTATGGAGACTACATCGAATGCATAGGAAATTAAATGAATATAAAGAGAATGAGAACAAAATAGAACTTGTCCTATAGATATGATAAGTGTTTTAGGTTTGAGGCTTTTGCAATTTGAGTTATGGTGAGAGACTTATTCCAGATCCATTACATAAATAGTTTGTAAATTGATGTTTTAGACCATCAAATGTGATCCAAAATGTTGATTTACAAACTATTTATGTGATGAATCAGAAATAAATATCTCACCATGATAAGTGTTATAAATAATAACATATCTAAGAGAGGCATCAGATTATTGGAAATATCACCTTCTATCTAAGAGAGGCATTAGACTATTGGAAATATCACCTTTCCCCATGAACTATATATGAGGGCATAAGAATGAGGATTACTTCATTTGAATTATGTCTGCATCATTTGAAATATTTCCTTTTCCCTTTCCTTGGATTTACTTTTCGGCGAGTATACTAGGTTTAAGATATGGATATAAGAATATGTGTGGTGATGGGCATAGAATACTTGTAATAAGATGGGATTTAGCATGAGAGTTTCAAATTGGGGATTTAGATAAGGAGGAGAGAAATCATGAGGACTATTGGATGATTGAGTAATCCATAGTCAGTGTTGTATCTTAAGTTCTTTTGAGATCATGAAGACAAGAAAGTGATCCATATTGTATAATTATATTATTTTTCATCCATATCAATGCTTTCAAAGTGGAAAAAGTAGTTGAATAACCTCATAGAACCATTTTTACCACTAAGTCCTAGTTTAGCAAATAAGGGTCTGAAACATTCCAAAATTTATTAAAGGCATGTTGGGTGCAATATATATGAGATTTAATATGTCAATCCATGGTCTCATAGACATTGAGGCACAACACAATTTATGCCAGAACAAGTCCTGCAATATTCTGTAAAGCAATATCTATATGCTCAATGAACACTTTTAGCTTCCACAAAACAAATCAATCTCTTGAAATCAATTCAATTATGCAATCCTAATGGAATTATTCATAAAAAAAAACCTTAGCTAATAGCCAATGTGGTCTTTTCATTCTAGCTCCTTCTAGCCTAATATACCTAATGTATTGTTTAGTTGTCCAGAAGACAAAAGTGATCAAGAAACCCATGATTTTCACACCTTCAAAAGGAGAACAAGAATTCTAACATAGGTTTTTTCTGGTATGATATACCTAATGTATTGTTCAGTTGTCTAGAGGAAAAAAGGGGCTAAGAATTCTTGTAGTCTACACACTTCTGAATTAAAAAAAGAAATAGGGTCTCCTTGTCCTGCCTCCTTCTAGGTTGGCAGGCCTCGTGCTCTACTCAATTTTCCAAAGGACAATAGAAAATCAAGGACCTCTATAATTTACACATACCACTAGAGGAAAAGGGACAAAGTTTCCTAACCCAAACTCCCTCTAGGTTGGCAGGGCTAGTGCCTTGCTTAGTTGTACAAGGGACAAAAGGCTTAGGATCTCATGAAAACACCTAAAGAAAAAAGAACTAAAAGCTTAATCAGATTCTCTTTCCTAACACAGTTTAAAAACTTACTAAAACAAAGACAAAAGGATAGAAAACCTTATATCAAATCCTTGCAAATTGGTTATAAATCCACTCTGTGATAATGCAAGTATGTTATGAAGAAAATTGTGGCTAATAGTATAAAAACGTGCTCCAAAAAACCATGAACTTAGTACGAGTAAAAATAATGTGTTTGTTAATAAAGAAAAGTAATAGATGCAAAGGTACGTTATATGTTTACTCAGATCCAGGGTTCACTTCATTGTTCAACAAAACATGTGTGTGCATATATGCATTTTTGGCATAAAATCGAATCAATGTACATTCTAATAAATATAAGATCTTTGCGAAAGATGTTTTGTTTCCAATCTCACAAGCTTACAAGAAAAATGACACAGTAAAGAAGAATTTATATACAAGTATCATGTAATCAGGATTTTTCAAAATATTTTTATTAAGTTCCAAATTGAAACTACATGATATCTCGCTCCAAAATTGTATTCCTTTACACAATATTCATTTGTAATTAACCATACGAATTTTTTCTTACAAGAAAAAGAGGAACACATTCATTATTAACAAGATATCAATGGCACTTGGTTTGTTCTACCCATACAACGATCCAAAAAATGACAAAATATCACATATCACAGCCTTAACTTTCATATTGTTCTAGATCTATGCGTTTTGTTCTCACATTCCAAAGATATTGCCTCAACAAAACAAGAGAGGGAATCTCTGCACTATGCAAACTTAGATTTGATTAAAATATGATCACTCCACAAGCCACACTTCAAAAAAAATCACAAACATATAAATCTACACACAAGAGCATAAAATTGAAAAAGAAAGAGAGGGAAACAATATGGATTGGTGGTTCCAAACCAACTAATAGGGTTTTGGATGCAACAGTTTAGGTAGGTAAGGTTTTTAACTTGGTTCAATTGATTAACTTTATTAGGAATACTTTGTAAAGCTTAAGTATAGGCCTTCTGGTGCTTCAGGAATACCTGGAAAATGAATATTTTGTATGTAGACAGGTTCTCTGGGGGCAGCAGAGGCTTTTTGATGGCGTCAAACGGTCTTTGTACTGCTCCAAATCAGAGTCGGCAGAGGTTCTTTTTGGTAATGATTTAAAAACGGGGGCTTATTTCATTTTTTAACCAACATTGGTTAATTTTGGGCATGGAGTTAATGGGTTGTTTCATCGGATGCGAGGAGGCGATAAGGTGGTATATCGCGCGCTCAAAAGTGGTTTGGTGGTATTTTTTCTAAGGGCGCGATATAACGTGGCGTTGCCACATAGAAAAAAGGTGGGCAAGGAAAACCGTGAACCTCACGTGCTTTTGAGATATTATCAGTTGGGAATCAAAGCACGGGATATGGGATACAGGCCTTTGGATCTAGAGGTAGGTGATCAGACGGTTATCGGGGGGCAGAGTTGTGAGGGATGAGTCTAGGTGTGGGGTCAGGTTTATTTAAGATGTAACGGGAAGTAATATATGCAATGGGTATTAAAATAGAAGTGGGTACCATGGGTAATATGGCGGAGGGTTATAATCCATATGCGAAGGTTTTTAGGGATCGGGGATATAATATAGTGCGAGGGTCAAATATATAAAGCGGGTTTAGTAAAGGGGAAGGGGATTTTGAAAGGAATAAGGGTTTTTAGGAGGGGAAAATATTAGGGAATGAAAAGTAATGAAGGGGTAATAAAGGGAAATTAATAAATTAGACATGTAAGGGGTTTAGTGAAATGAGGGGAAATTAGTGAATGAGATTTAGTATTCAGCCCTAAAATTATATAGAAATTTTAGGGTAAATACCCAAAGTAATATACGAATTTTGTGAATGTCTTCTTTCTTTGACAATTCATCTTGCACATGAAACATAGGGTTAAGCATGATGAAGGTGCATTTGAGCAAGCAACCTTATGCATTCGAAAACCTCTTTTACCTACCCTTTATTTACCCTACCATTTTTTCTTCATTCATTTGGTGCATTTGAGCTTGCAAACCCTTTATTTCTTTTTCTTTGATAAGAAAACTATCTAATTCTAATCTTATAACTTCCAATGGCTCAGATTAAGCTGTTGAGCTCATTATTATTCTCTACCTAACTGTTGATCTATCAAGATTAAACAGTTTGGCTAGATCTTTATTCTCTATCTATCATCATGAATAATCAAGATTAAACTTTTGACCGTCATGGATTGTGGCATTTTTAACAAGTTGTACACAATCTTATTTTGCAAAGCAAAGTAAAATGTAGTAGCATTTGAATTTGCATCACTTTTAGAATCTATCTTTTATATCTTTTTGGTGGGGTTCATATTTTTATTTTTTATTTTTTTTATCCTTTTCTTTTATTAGTCCTTTGATTTTTCTTTTATAACTTCACCCTCTTTACATTTTGTATTTTAAATATGGGAAAAAAATTTGCAGAAAGAAAAAGTATGTACAATACTACAAGACTAATCCTAGTCAATTCAAAATTATGAATCCTATTATTATAGGACCCTAATAGATACTAGACAAATATTGTGATACTTGCATGGGTCAATTACACTTGGCCTCAGATATTCTGCAGAAAATGTTCAGCTTCATGGATACACTAATGTTGATGGGCCGGAAATACTTTCGAGAGGAAAAGTACATCTGGATGTTGTTTTAGTCTTGGATCTGCCATGATATTCTGGATGAGCAGGAAACAAAAGTTGTAGCATTGAGCACAACCAAACCATACCATATTGTCACTAGCATGGCTAGTTATGAGGCAGTATGGCTAAGAAAGCTCTTTGGAGAGTTGTTTGAGCAAGTCCTAGACACGACTGTAATATATTGTGATAACAAGAGTGGGATCCGTTTGGCATAAAATCTTGTGTTCCATGACAATTTCAAGCATATTGAAATTTTATATCGCTTCATTTGATATATGGTGTAGAGAGGAGCTGTCAAGCTCCATCACATATGAACAGATGATTAAATTGCAGATATTCTCACCAAGGCATTACAAAAGAGAAAATTCTCATTCTTCAGAGAACAGCTTGAACTGATGGATGTATCCCCTTCAAATAAGGGGAAGTGCTAATTGAGGACACTAAGAATATTCTTCACACGTTACATGAGCTCCTAGTGTGAGGAATTGAGATAGAGGACTCCCAGGGTTTGAAGGAACTCTGGAAAATAGGATGGTACCCTATCTGTTACCCAAGGTTGAAGAATTTTTCTCCCCTATTTTTATAGGGTCAGAGAATGTTGCTCCCCTCTTGGTCTCTGCAGAGTATACCTAAGTTAGCATCATACCCACAAGCAAGCCATCTTGATAGGAATATCGCTCCTCGTTTTGGCCAATGAGTTGAGAATTATTTAGGGTGTACAACCCAAGTCAATTATGATGCAATTATTCTACCATCTATGGGAATATCAGTAGGAAATAGGATGGATTGAGATAATCTAATATGATTTTGGGTAGAGAGTAAGCTCCCCCAATGAGATTCCAAGGTTGAGGGTGTACTCCCCTATGAGAAGAAGTATTCTATTTCTTGGTATGGGTGGAAGATATTTCTCCCCAATAGGGTTCCAGGTTGAGATGTGCTCCCTGGTGATATACTCTCCGATGATGATATTCCGTGTAGCAGCCTGATAGCAGAGATTCCATACAGCAGCCTGATGGATAGAGGGTGGTAGACTAAGTGCCCCTCTAGTAACAAATTCTTCTTCTTTTAGATCAAAGAAAGCTTCAGTAGTTAGAGTTGAGAAGAGATAGTCAAGCATTACAACAAATTGACAAGATGATGCAAAGATATGGATAAGTGGAATTCTCCCTAGTTGAGAGGGAATGTTAATTTTTGCAACTAAGGGAAAATTCCGCATTGGACAGCTCAGATGACCAAGATGATGCTTGCATTAAATTCCTCTTTTCAAGAGGATGAAAATGGACCTAAAGATCATTTGATTCGATCAAGCGGAATTTAATTTTTAAATTATTTTATTAATTCATTCGGTATGGAATGGGTCAGCCCTAACCACTTGGGTAACTACTTGGGTCATTTTTAACCCCGAATAAACCCTCAAGACAGCTTATAAAAGGAAGCAACCTCAAGCTCATTTGGACACCCACTCAAGTTATGTTTTTATTCTTCTACTTTGTCTTGGCTTGCACAGGTTCATCGGCGGAAGTCCTCATTGGATCTGAGATCACAGGCGAAAGGTTCGCTCTAGGTTAGGGTTTTCTGGATCTCGATCGTTGGCACAGATCTAAAGTTTTTTGTTCATAGTCGCTAGCATAGAGTGGACAAGGGAGAGACTTTGAGACCATAGTTTCTCGAAGGAAATTCAGAGGGAGCGACTTTGGGTTCAGAGGAAGATCGGAAGATTCTAATCCCCATTTGCTCGCTTCAAGTAGCCTAGGGAGTGACTCTGCCATTACAATCACCAGATAGCACTGCGAGGGTGTGATTTTGACTTGTTGGTCACTCATACAACCTAACAAGAGAGTGAATTTAGTTCTTTTCTCTTTAGGGCCATAGTCGTAGGCACAAAGACCTCCTCGGAGCAACTTTGTTGTTACAGTTACTCGAGTACTCTCTTCATTAGTAAACTTTGAGGTTTTCAGTTGTTCACAGACATTATTGATGGGAGCAACCCAGTTCAGATCTAGGGTTTTGGCATCTCGGCATCAGTGATTTGTGGATCTCGGTTTCTCTACTACAAATGATAGATCTGAATTTATCTTTTGTTATAATAGATCTGCAGATATGTAGATATGGTTTATTATTACCTGTTGTTGATCATATGTATTGGGCTCATTGTACTCATTATTCTAACTTTTTATGATGATCTACTAAAGAAGAAGATTTGAAAGGGTTCCCCCTTGTGTGGTTTTTTCGTGGTCTTGGACCAATCTGTTGTGTCTTATGATTGTTTGTTTTTGTCTTCTCTATCACTCCTTATATTTTTCATTCTTCAATTACATTTATGATTGATTATACTGCTAATAGTTGGATGTTTTGTTAATGAAAATGATAAATTGTGCTAAAGTAACTAATATAGCATTGAACAATTACAAATTTTAACATATATTGTCCCTTTCTTGCACCCATTATTCCTTGGGAAAGCATTTCCATGGAATTTGTGGGAGGTTTACCAACAAATAAGAAAGGATATGACTATCTATTCATGGTAGTTTATAGGTTCATAAATTTGTGTCTTCTATTTCTGAATAAAAAGATTATCAATCAATTAGAAGTAGTGAACTTATTCTTTGGAAAGGTCTAGGTGCACTGTGGGATATCAAGGAGCATCATTTTAGATGGAGATACTATATTTATTGATGAATTTTGGACTACATTGTGGGAGAAAATGGGCATGAAGTTGAAGAGGTCTATGACATCCATCCATAGAAATATGGGTAAAGAAAAATACTCAACAACAAATTGGCACATTTTTTGAGAGCTTAAAATCATAAGCATTCAAAGAGTTAGGATGACAATCTGGTATACGTAAAGCACTCTTATAATAGAGAAATCCACACATCTACTCGTAGGTATCCACTTGAAATGTTTCTTGGATATTTACCACGTTCACCTTTGGATATTACATATGGGTAGAAATGAGGAGAGAGAGGGGATCTGACAGGCGATGCCTTAAGGGAACATATGTTTCTTAGAAGATAAAGAAAATCCATATACAAGTATAGGAGGCACTACAAAAGTCATAGAAAAATGTCAGACATGATAAACATAGAAAAAATAAGTCATTAAAGGTGGGAGACAGTATGGTTATAGTTGAACAAGGAGAGGATACAAGGAATTGGTAAGAAAATCAAGGCTCTACAATATGGTCCCTTTGATATATTGGATACGGTGGAGATAATACCTATCGACATAGTCTACCACCATACATGTGCATTTACTCATTGATGAATGTAGATATTTTGAAACTCTATGAGCCTTCCATACTAGATCGGGAAGAATAGAAAATATTCCCATTTGTGAAGAAATTAGCACCAAATGCTTGGGCAAAGATGATAGAGGATACATTTTTGAAAAATAGGTCCAATATTACTACATAGGGGTAGCATGAGATTTTCTTGACTAGGTAAAAATGACAACTTTTGGGAAAGACTAAATGGTACACTTGAGAGAAGGTGGAGGGAAATTTTCTTCATCTCATTCACTAGAAAATTTTGTGACAAAAATCCTCCCAGAATGTCGAGGTATGATATATATTTTATCATTATATTATTTTTCATCCATATTGATTCTCTTAGAATGAAAATAGTGGAGGAATAATCCCATATGACTAGTTTTATTGGCAGATGTTGGTTTGGAAAATTAGGGTCTAAAACCTTCTAGAATAAATTTAAGGCTTTAAATGGAAATTTTGTGGGGGGTAAAAAATTGTTTCAAAAAGAACTACACCCACATAGATACTTTTTCAATGGTGCAAGAATCACCTCAACTGAAGTATAGATTAAAAAGTCATGCCACCAAAAATTTAACCTTGTTTTTTTGGGCACCATGATTCAATAACTTGTCATGAGAACCCACATTATCCATGGAAAAGGGGTTAGCCATGTGAAGATTGTTAGGACCCTACATTGAACCTTTTTGCTCACATATTTTGCTATCATTCCACCCTTTTTCAATCCATATTTAAAGTCTATGTTATTACTTTAATCCATTTTCCAAAGGTATATAACATTTCTTCTCGTTACTATATGTTTAATTTGTTTTACATATAATTTTACATTAATTTCATAATTAACCATTGATCGGAAATATATAGTTGTTGAAATAGTCTGAAGACTGCAGATTTATCATTGTGGTCTACATTGCTGAAACAGTTAGAACAGTGTGCAAATCCCGTTGCTGAAACAGCCCGTGATTTGCATTTTAGATTCAAAAGCAACAAGAAGAGATCATCAAAGGAGCTATTACACTGGCCGCAACAACTACATTCTAAAGTCGGCATTGTCACAATCATTGTAACAACATTTTGCTAATGGAAGAACCAATTATCCTATTTATCATATCGGGTTAAGAATAGGATTTATAATGTAATCAAATGTATAATAGATGTCTCCTCTTTAAATAGAGGAGACATCATCATTAGCGAGAGACAGACTACGGGAAGGTCTAGCTGAAAGTAAAGGAACTTGAATCTTTTTGTAATATGATACATTGACAGATGAATAAAACATTGTTCTGAGCACTCCTTCTTAGTTCCTTTTTCTGGGGAATCTTGTGAGAAGTAAAGGGCCCACCTTCCTCACAAGATTCACCCATTAGTTTCTGTAGTGTGTTAAGTGTTATTTTTCATTCATGCCTTGTTAAACTCTGTTTGCTGAAACTACTTATGCATTATTGGAAATTTGCATTTATTACTGGAACTCTGTTTCTATTTTATTATTGCATTGTTTTCATAAATTCATTCATAGGTAATCAATGATTATTTTAATTGGTAATCTAGTTTACAGAGTGAGTTTTTGAAGCATAGTAATCAGGAATAGGTGCTGAAGGTTTCTTCTTGGGGAATAGGGTCCTGTTCTCTGTTATAGAACAATTAGTCTTTTCCTCTACAGATTGATTTCTTTTCCTAGATTGTTCTTTTTAATGTAATCCAGGATTCTTTTGATAATTATCAGCAATAGAGAGATTTTTCCTGCTGTAACTCAGAGTAGAACTTCAGTTTGTTTAAAGCAAGGTGTGATTAGTGTGATTGTGACTACAACTTTTCATTGCTTTTGGGATTAAGCATATACAGTATGTGATTTCCTTTGAAACAAACAGACATCCCTGGGTTGACAATTCATGTAGCACTTGGTTTTTTAAATTAATAAGCAATTAAAGTGACCAACAAAGGTGATAAAGAAAAATATAGAAGAATCTATATTGTAACTATATCTAAGACTTCAAGGAGTCAAATGTAAACACTAGTAGGTTATTGGGCTATGTTATAACTGGGCCACTAGGAGGAAAAGAGGTTCCATTTTATTCAAGTGAATTTTGTTCCATATATGAGTATAGTAGTTGAGAATGGATATAGAGATGGAAAACATAGAGGGTTTTTGTACTGAAGTATCCCACGAGGCATAGGTTTCACTTCTTTGTACTTACATTTGTTTCCATTTAGAGAAATGCAGGTGGTTAACTCATATTTGCTTTAGATACATGCTATGGGTTCCCATCTTCCAGAGAGAACACTCTAAAAAACACAAGAGAGACATCATCATGGCCATGGTCCTCAAAAAAGATGGCATTTGAAACCGTCTACATTTTTGTGCTCTCAACAAAATTACCACCAAAGATAAATTTCTTATTCTTGTCATTGATGACCTTTTGGATGAACTAACTAGTGCCCAATTTTTCACCAAAATTGTTATTTTTTCTCGTTATCACTAGATTCCTATGAAGAAATTTGATATTCCTAAGTCCATCTATCATACTCATGAAGGCCATTATGAATTCTTAGTCATGCCTTTCTCCCTGTGGAAATCTCCCTTAAACTTTCAAGCTACATGAACCACATATTTCAACCTTTTTTTATGTCATTTTGTTTTTTCCTTCTTTAATTACATCCTAATTTACAAAAAAACATGGCAAAGCCACCTCACCCATGTGTATAAGGTCTTACAGTTACTCTCTCATCGTTAACTTTTTCTTAAAAGGTCCAAATGTGTTTTGAGGCCTCAAAAGTGGAATACATAAACCATATTGTGAGTAAGAATGGGGTGAATGCATGAAGATGGGTTACACTTAATGGCTAAATGTGGCGATGAAATTTCAATATTTTATGCTTTTATCGAATTGAAGCCCTCAAAATTCACAATTTGTGAATTTTGATTCGGAGTAAAAAGACAATTTGTGGAGAATTTTGTTGTTGTCCTAATGAAACTTTTTGCAAAAAAAAAGTATCATATAATCTATCAATTTTCCATTAAATGAAATGTTTGCCCTACAAATTTTCGCACATCTTAACAGGTATATGTGTGTTCACATAGCATAACTTAGTCTAAAATGTGTAATTTTTAATATATATATATATATATATAAGCATGCTCTACACAACGATAACAAAGTTATGCATATTAAAGCTTTATTTTTTATGCAAATTATATTTTTTTATCATATTTCAAAATTGGTGAATTAATATTTGAATTGCATTTTTCAGACACATCTGTTCACGAAAGATTTTTATCTAATATTAAAAATAAATTCAAAACAAGGAGTACCCTTTTGAAGGGGACTCATAAATGAATATAGTGGTACTTTTTTCAATTTTTCTGTTTTGTATATTTTATGTTATTGATTTTTTATTCAGCCCCTTTGAAACTATCCAAAAAAAAAAATCAAACATTATGTATAAAATAAATTGGATGAAAAATATCATATGAATTCGAAAATATCGAATTAGTATTCCATTAGATAGCGGATTCCTTCATGAATCCAACATGATCAACTCCACCACTTATGGAAAAATTATGCCTTAAGTCAACCAGGGTACAAAATGGTGTTCTAGAGAAATCTGCAGAAGGGGAACTAAACCCCTATTTTTTAGGCCATCAATAGCTCAATTGTGCACTTAAAAAGCTCAATTGAGTGCTTGAGGTAAAATTTGAAATAGCTTGATCGAGGGTCGAGGGTTTAACAAACCCTTGATCGAGCTCTTGACATGGTTAAACAAGGTCTCGATCGAGCCCTTCGAATTGTAAACTCCCCGTTGTGTTTTCCACGAGAATTTTAAAAAATAGCTCAAACAAGATCCTATGTAACTGTGGGTTACATAGGAACTAAAACGAATGTTTATTTTTAAGGCCTCAAGTAGTTCAATCGAGGGCTAAAATATTACTCGATCGAGTTGTTTTTTTCCACCTCCCAAACTATGTGCTTTCTAAAATGTGTAACCCATCTTCATGCATTCACCCAATGGTGTATGCATAAAATGGAATCTATGAGCGATTGGCCACAACCTAAAACCATAAAAAACTTAAGGGGATTTCTTGGCTTAACATGCTATTATAAAAATATTTCCCACAACTATGGAAAAATTGCAATCCCGATTACAACTTTAATCAAGTAAAATGCTTTACATATATGCACCATTCCTATTCTAGCCTCACTTGACTTTACCGAAAAAATAAAAAAAAAAAAAAAAAAAAAAAATTAAAAATAAAAATTTAAAAAATAAAAATAAATATAATAATATAAAATAAAATATAAAAAAAAAAAAATAAATAAATAAATAAATATAATAAAAATAAATAAAAAATAAAAAATAAATAAAAAAAATTCCTTAGAGTGTGATGCTTTCAATAAAGGAAATGTTGTTGTTCTAGTGCAATAAGTATACCCCTTGTCCTTTACTAGTAAACAACACTCAAAGAGACATTTGGGAAAATCCACTTATGAAAAAGAAATGATGGAAATTTTGCACGCAATCATACTTGCTTGGGAAACTTTTCCAAATTAAAATGGATCATCACAGTCTCAAATTATTCTTAAGAATGATATTTCATTAATACAACAATGGAAATGGGTCACAAAAATGTTTGGCTATGATTACAAAATCATCTATAAGAATGATGAACAAAAAATTATTGTTGATGCTCTTTCTAGAAAATATGAAGAAGAAGAGTTTGATTTTTCCCTTTCATCCATTACGACTAATTGCTAAACTAAATTTCAACAAAAATTGTTCCAAGATTCCATTACTTCCAAACTCATCCACCGGCTTCAACATGATTCTCAAGGATTTCTTAGCTTCACTCAGAAAAATGAGGAGCTCCACTATAAAGTTCATTTGTATTTGTTCCCATGGTCCAACCTTAAATCCATTGTGTTTTCAGAACTGTGTGTTTCACCAACAATAGGACATTCAGGCTTTCACAAAACATATGAAAGGATCAAACACTCATTTTTCGAGGATGGCATGAGAAATGATACACGTAATTCTGTGGTCGAAACACAAAAAGGGTGAAATAATGAACACTCCAGGAAAACTACAACCTCTACTTATCCCACCTACTATATGGACTTATATATCTATGTATTTTATTACTGGACTACACAAATTTGGTAATAAATTTAGTATCATGGTAGAAGTTGGTATACTTTTCAAATATGCTAATTTATGTTCCCTACAACATCCTTTTAAAACTTCCACATTGGCCCAAGTTTTCATGGAAAATACTTTCAAACTCCATTCTGCCACAATCAATTCTCACCAACTATGATCATATCATTACTAGTAACTTCTAGGAATATTTATTTCGGTTCCAAGGCATCAAATTGCATCTCAACATTACTAAGCATCCTCAAACTAATGGTTAGATAGAAACCATCACCAAGTAATTGGAATATTATTTGTGGTTTTTCACATCCGAAATGCAATCTCAAATAGGTTCATTGATTACCACTAATTGAATGGTGGTACAACATAACTTATCATGGTGGAACCCACATGACTACCTTTGAGGTATCTTATAGTCAAAATACACAAACAATCTATCTTACCTAGTAGGTGTCATGGACATATCTCTTATAGTTCATGACAACATCCTACACACTTTCAAAGATGGTTTAGTCGTGGCTTTGAATAGGATGAATGAAACAAGCTTATCAACATCATTCTAAATGTCATTTTGTTGAAGGGGATTAGGTGTTTATGCATCTACAACCATATAAGAAAACCTCCCTCAAAACTAACCACCCCTTGAAGCTCACTACAAAATTCTATGGCCTTTATTCAGTAGTCCAACATCTTGGGCATGTGGCTTACAAATTACAACTTCTCAACCACTTTAATATCCATCCAATTTTTCATATTTATTGCTTAAATAAAGTGATTGGATCCAATTGTATTGTTCAAACTAGTCTACTATAACTATATGAAAAAGGTTCCTTTTGGTTACATCTAAAAGTAGTTATCGTCCACCATGAGAGATGTCTATACCAGTGTGTCATTCAAGAAGGTTTAGTATAGTGGAATGATACAACACCCAAGTATGCCATTTGGGAGCCCATCTACATTCTATAGTAGTTTTCACATCTCATATGCCTTGTGGAAAATATTTTTCTTTAAGGGGGAGGGC
Organism: Pinus taeda; assembly: GCA_000404065.3. Taxonomy (NCBI): domain Eukaryota; kingdom Viridiplantae; phylum Streptophyta; class Pinopsida; order Pinales; family Pinaceae; genus Pinus; species Pinus taeda. The sequence goes on from APFE031737030.1 coordinate 51,275, forward strand.
ATATTAGGGTCCCAACCTGCGTAGGCCCTAATAAATAGATTAATATATTATGTAAGAAAAATAATCATTAATAAACAAGAACAACCATATAAATTAAGTGACTAATTAACACTAGTACTAGGCCCATTATCAATGAATTTCAATTATATGCTCTTACAATCAAGTGAACTTTATTTAATCCTATTTTTTATAGCATTGGTTCCTTTCCACTTTAATTCTACTTTTTTAATCCTATGTTTTGCTCGAACTTTCTAATCCCGCTTTCATTAATCCAACTTTTTTTACAACAATGGGATGTAATTTTTTTTTATTTAAAAACGAAAATTCTAGAAGTATTATTCTGAAATAGACTTGCCCATCAATGTATTAAGGTAGTGGTGTGAACACAACTATTGTAAGAGGGCTTACTAGAAGGTTCCGCCAATACTAATGTGAACACAATTAGTGTAAGAGTGTTTATTAGAAGTTTCCACGTAGTTGAGATTTCCTCCACTAGAATATTTTATAAGGATAGAATGTAGTAAATATAGAGATAGAAGCATTGTAAAACGAGACCTGAATTATTGTCACCAAACATTTATTTAGTAGATGTTGCACCCTCAAAAAGGAAAGTGAACATTGTTATTCTAATAATCAAGGTATATTATTTTGACTACTATTATCATTGCATGCATCATTTTGATTGCTTCATATTATATTTGTTTTTATGCTCTAAATATTTCTATTGATTACACTACACAAGAGTGCACAAATTATCTTGAAGAAATCTAAACAAATTATTTTAATACTCATGAGCTATTCATGTAGCAACTTTTGTGAATTTTTTTAGAATTTTCAAAAATAAATGGTGGTTTTCGTTTCACCTTGAAAAATTATAATAACCTTATAAAAATATGACTTATAAAAATATGACCAGAGGTATTAGATCATAAATAATACTTTATATTTTTCCTAAATGCATCCAAATTGAATGTCGCATTAATATAATTTCGAAAAGGAATTTCTTTAAATTATAAATTTGGAAATAAGATGAATGGTAAATTTCTCTTTTAGTATGATTTTAGTCACTACATCAAAACATAAAGTAAAATAAAATAATGAAATAATGAATACCATTGATCTTGTCATTGTTAATTTTAAGTGTGTAATAACTCAATATTTAGTAGATGGAATTAGAATTAGATTTAAAATTTATATATGAATAGGATACTCGATGAATAAGATGAATGTTACACTTTGTATGGTTTCCAATGGTAAATATCTCTTTGAGCATGATTTTAAGCAATTTCTTATATTTGTTAGAATACCATTGATCTTGGGAATAAACTCAATAATTAATAGATGAAATTAGAATTTGATTTGAAACTTATATGTAAATAAGATAGTCAATGATTGCTTTGAAATTGGAATTAGATCTGAAACTTATATATAAATATGATACTATGTGATTGCTTGGATATACATTATAAGATATGTTTATAAAATATCATTAGTACTCCAAAAATAATGGTAGGTAAATAATGTCATTTACTTTTATTGATATCTAGCTTATTTATGTCAAATAAAAATGGGCTAATTTATGTTTTTATTACTCCAAAAGTAATGGTAGGTAAATAATGTCATTTGCTTGTATTGGTATCTAGCTTATCCATGTGAATTAAGAATGGGTTAATTTATATTTTTATTAATGAAGATGATTATTATTAGATGAAACAGGTTAGATATATTATATCTATGTAAATTAAAAATGAACTAATTTATATTTTCATATTAAATATGGATATTATTAGATTAAACATATAAATTTATAGAATAATTGTTTAATTGTCTATATGGATAGACGTGATGGATATGTTGTTAAAACACTCTTAAATGTTAAGTCATCAGTTCAATTCTCCCCACTTATTTAAATATTATTTCTTAAAATAAAACATAACACAAACTTAAACAAAAAAATTAATTATTTAATTTTTATAATAAATCATTTTTTATTATTTTTTATAATAAATAAACAATAACAAATTATAAACTATTTTTTCTATAATTAAAAAATTATTTATAATACTTATAAATATTTTTCTTACAAATTAATTAATAATATTTTGAATCTTCAGCCCGTTAAATTGAGCAAGCTAAGATTGTAGAATTTCCTCCCTGTATATTCTTTTTATTCCAATTGATGAGATGTATAAATGTGATCTAGCTATGATTATAAAATTACCTCTTTATATATTTCATTTTATCGAGAGGAAGCATACACATGTTTAGCACGTGATTTGCATGGCAAATTATGTATATGTTATATGCCATTTTGAAATGTGTTTTTATAAAATTTAAAGATTATTTTATATTTTAAATATTTTTTTAATAGTGAGATTTTTAATATAAAATAGTAAAATTAAGTAATCAAAATGTGAATGATACTTCTCTAAGGATTAAAACTAAAAATACTAAAAATTATTCAATATTTTTCATGAATTAAATATTTTCAATATGATATATCTTTTTTTTATTTAATTATTATTATTTTTAAAATGAAAAAATTTATATATATAATATATTATATAATAATATATTTAATAATTTTATTTTATAGAATGATTAAATATATTTTATATAAAAAGATAAAATTCAAAATAACATTCAAAAAACAAAAATATATAAAATACAATATTAATTATATATATATATAGTAAAGATTCAACGATTATCTAATTTCAATAATTTTCTAATCTCATACTTTTTTTTTGAAGAAAAGAACCAACCCCCTTAATAAGCCCATTCTCCTAATGTGATATCTAGGTTGGGGAGGATCTATGTTTCATAAAGTTATATCAAGGTCAGAGAGGATCTAAGTTTCATAAGTTTGAATTCAATTCTATAAACTCCAAGTTTCATATAATGTGATAACAAGCTTAAAGAATCTAAGTTTCATAAGTTTGAGTTTTTTTTTTTTTAATAGAAGTGAAATTAATAATTTTGTTATTTTTAATTTATTTTTCTTAAATAAAATTTATAATTAATAATAATAAATTAATCATTTAAATAATTTCTAATTTTAAATTACTATATTAAAATGATACGCTTGAAATATATGTATCCATGAAATAAAATACCAAAAAATTCTTTCATGAGGTTAAGGTACATTTTTGTGCCTTATTTTGGAGGTAGATAAATGATATAGATAATAGCGATATATTAAAGTAATTGTAATATAAATATTAAAGAGAATTTCCTAAGAGATATATATATTTCACCCTTTGAACACAAATGCATATAGTCATATAGTCTTTACAAATTGGGTACGGGATCCATATCGAGTTTTTAAAAATTAATATATATATATATATATGATAAACATTCAAAATGTAAGCATCTATATTAGAGTGAATGATGAAACTACATACACAACATAAAAGTGTGATCTTTATTTTTTCCCATAGTGAGTGTAGATTTTTCACAAATTAATAAAACACAATATAATGCATAAGAAATTGCAAAGAAGGTATTAATAGTGTGTGTTTTTTATTATGCTTATTATGTATTTGGTAATATGCTACAGTTTTATGCATTTGGTAATATTTTGATTACTTATTATTTTAGTTAAATAGAATAAATAATTTTAGATTTACAACTAAAAATTTTTAAACTTTATTTTTTAATTATTACAAAATAACTATTAACATTATCTATATATTATTATTAAGATTTTATTAGAACATACTTTATAATTTGTGTTAAAATAATACCACTTAAATTTAATACTGATCAAATCGTATCATTAATAATTGCACAAGGTCTTGAGGATCTCATTTCATTTGAAAACAATCGTACGAAAACTCGGCTTTCATTATCTGTATTCGTCGACCATGACGGTGAATTCGTTGCAGCATGTTACCCTCTCTGCTGAGAGATCTAGTGAAGCCTTTAGTTGTATATACGCACACAGAAGAGATTTAGAGAAGCTTTGTGATAATATACAGAGGTGGAGAGTTCAAACTGATCTATTCTCCGCCGTTAGTCTTCTTTCTTTATTAATTATGGATAAACATAATCTCTATTTATACAGAGGAAATTGGGAATTTATTTATTTTTATATTTTATATTATGTAAAGCAAGAAAATTGTAGATAATTTAAAAAGATTTATTATTTTTTAAAAATTATTATATTGGAATAATTTCCTTGTATTTTTTAATTGTTTTAATAAATTTATTTATAATAAGCGTTGACATTCAAAATTATTTATATCGTTGTTGGATATTTTCTAGAACTAAAACTGTGTAATATTTGTGATATGTTATGTTTAGATAGTATCCATCATACAAGTTTTTATTTTTATATTCTTCACTAATAAAATATTTTGAATAGTTATTTTTAGCAACTAATTTAATTTTTATTAATTTAAAATATTAATAAAAAATATAGTATTTAAATTTTATTATTAATTTTTGAAATGATAAATTGAATTATTATTTATTAATATTAAATTTTATAAAACTAAATTATATCATTAAATAAAATAAAATGGCACATAACTTTTTCCAGATGAAAAAAGGTCATACAACATAGTATAAAACAGAATTGTGTTCACATTCTAAAAAACATTTCTAATATGATTTTAAAGTTTATAGCCTTATTACAAATAAACTTTCATTAAAAAAGTGTTGTACATTATTCTTGTAAATTGCATGATCACATCCTAGAAAACATTTCCGATTTGGTTTTAAAGCCTATCATTATATCGCAACAAAATGTTTGTTGCACAAGGTATTAGGCATTTGGTAATAGGTTGATCATTTATTACTTTTGTCAAACAGGGTAAATAATGTCGAATTACAAATAACCAAATACCTCATTTTGCCAATCACTGGAATCTAAATTGACTCAATTCTAAATCTTAATAGTAACTCGAATTTAATATTTTTACTTTGAATTAATTACATTTAAACTAAGTGGCAGGGAGTCGCTACTATGTAGCCATTGTCGCAAAGTCATCCATTGTCCTCCGTAAAGGAGTGTTAACGCGGATAAAGGAGAGTTCAATAATCCCAATTCCCCATTTTTACAATGATGTTTTTTTAGGGTGACGTTCTACAAAATAAAGAATTTTATAAAATATCATTAAAAAAATATTATTAAAATGACTAAGACATTAGAGGAAATTCCCCACTTGTGCAATGTTTCCCTCCAAAATAAAACATTAAATGTCAATTATTAGAAAAATAATGTTACAGAATATTAAAAGGTTAATTTTATGTTGTGCTCAAATCTCTTAACATAAACTCTCAATTATTTGCCTTCATCTATTTATCTTACATATGAGAATAAACATAGCATTGCTCAATATTCGTTCTATTGTCTCGTCTCCTCAAAGCTCTGAATATGATTGTGATCTTGATTCAGGGTACAAAATTTTACTCACTTATAAATTCCTCTCAGTGAACCACAATCTCATTCCATTGATATTGTCTTTGGGTAAATACAATTGTACCAAGAATACTTTAGTGATGCTTTAATCTACTGAAAAGTAACTAATAAGAGTGATTTCTTGACCAACGTGTAGATCTTGCCACCATTTCTAAAATATAGATTCATGCCACAAAAATTGTGAAAGAAAGACTCTAGTGATTGATCATGAATCTCTCACATGCCATCAAATTTGTGAAAGAAAGACTCTAGTGTGATCCTTTTGCCACTCATGACAATCCAAAACTCTAAAATGACAATCACGTTAGCTTGTAACACAATGATGCAAATCAACCTATGAAAATGACCCATGCTAACCATCCAAAACTCTAAAATGACAATCATGTTAGCTTGTAACAAGAAAATGCTAATAAACATGTTATCTTGTAATAAGGCAATGTTAATCAACCTATGAAGATAGTCCATGCTATCTTCATAATGTGTGGATGCATTTATAGAAAGAGCACCTCAAAATCCCCTATAAGAAGCTCATACTACTTTGATGTGGGCATTACACAATTACAAAGGTTGTGGGTAAAAATGCTTTTCAATTAAATAATCTTCCTCTCCTTGGCTTGCACCCAGTATTTAATGTTGTAACACCTTCATCCCACATCTACCCAAGTAACCAGCCAACTAGGGTAAATATGCGACGAGAAGCCACTATAATGGGATTCAACCTCCTAAGTGACCTTAAGGAAGTGGAATCGACGGAAACCCACAACAAAGACCTTCTATACCTGTTACAAGACTCCCAAAAGTCTTCTCAGTCATCCCCATGACCATTCCTTGGGTCCCACTGAGTTTTTAGACCACTAAAACCATGGACGCTCCCTTGATATGGACAAGGGTGTGTCTGGGAGGCTCCAATCGCTTGCACAGCAAGGCATGTGTGCATCTGGGGACTTTTCCCCTCAAACCTATGCCTGCGACTCTGGGATTTGTGCAACTTTTTCAGGCCCAAATTCCAGATCACTGCCCAGAACTCAATGACAAGTTCAGAAATGAATTTACACAACAGAGCAATGATACATTTGAAAAAACATTGAAAAGGTCTATATTAGACCCCTATTAGCCATGACATGAATTTCGTCAAACACGTCACAAATATGTAATCCATAGGTTTAAACAATAGATCCGAGCATAAGGGTCTCATACTTATCTGAGAATCACTAAGAAGCATTGTTCCCTTATATCATTAGCTACATTATCATCTATTAGGTCATAGATACATTGTTCATTCATTCACAAATCAAAATATGAGGAGAGTCATACATCATCATCGTCATAATACATGCTTATAACAAGCATAATAGCAACAAAAATATCAAGGATACATCAACCATAAAATCCACATATAATTAAGTAGATTCACACATAAGATACCAAGGAAATAACCTCTTATTAATGAATTCAAAAGCCAGTCGAGTATGTGACTACCATGTTCCACCCGACCATAGATTGGCTGAGTCAGATCTCTCTTCAGCCAATCACCCCCGTGTCATATTCCAAACATGAATGTGGGACTCAAACCAAAAGAACCAACCAGGCATCCTGAGGCTAAACCACATCACCCTCATCAATAGAAACCAGGCTTTACCACAAACCACACTGGATCACTAAGGAAAAACAATAAAAATGTAATAACAGGCTTTACCATGATCTCCACCAGATCACTAGGCCAAAACAAGCGTGGATGCCACTAGATTTCTCCACCTAAATTGTGAGGAATTTTCATGTCTCCTAATCTCTTAAGCTTTACCGCAATCCACACCCAATCACTAGGCCCTAAATCGAGACTCCACTCTCCAGGCTTTACCGTATATCCCATCTCAAGATTACTAGGTATGACAAAGAGCACCCACCTCTAGGATTTATTGTATATCCCCCCATACACTGGTCGAGGATTCCTATGCCTGCTGAGGCAACAAAAAATCTGGTTTTAACGCAACCCACAGTTCGGTTCAGGGGTTACTAGGCCATGTATTCTTTTGTTCAGAGATCCACCTCACTCAACTTCGAATCCATCCCACAATCCAGCTCAACCAAAACATGAGAACTCCATCACACCATGGATATCTGAAAATGGCAGGCCTAGGCTGAAAAAACTATCACACCTGGAAAAACCCATGACATGACAGTAAAGAACCACATGCAATACCATGCATGCCAAAACTACCAAGGAAATCACACACGAAAATTGATACCTACAAAGAATCATGTTGTAGCTTCTTGATCCTGCTCTTCCTTGCTTGATCTTTTCTTCCCCTTTGCCTCCTTTACCTTTCTTAATCCAATGCCAATGTCCTCCAAGAAAACACTAAGTGTCCAAGAGTGAGAGAGAGAGAAAGAATAATGAGAAAGCTCCAAAACTAAACTAAAAAAAGGTGTCAACTAATCCTCAGAAGCCTTTTTATTAATGAGGCCTCTATTTTCTTCATTTTCTTTCATTTTCCTTCATTTTCCTCCTCACATGCAACTTGTGACCTTTCACCTTCCTTTGCTCCTAATTTCCATTATTTTCATAAATAGATGTATCAAAAATGCCATTTTAACTTTCCACATTCCTTAGTCATTGCCTTTGCCAATTTTTGTAGCCATAATAAGCCAAATGAATGCCTAGACTAGGATGTTTTGTCCAACATTCAACTTGGAATAAGTGTCCCATCAACTGTGGTTATTATTTTTCCTTTATTAACTTTTATTACATGGAATTTTCACCAAGGTTGTTACAGAACCTCCCTTTGGGGGACACCATCCTAGGTGTTCAACCACACCTATACCTCAGCAAAAATGTTGAAAAGCAAACATCCTACCCATAGAGCTTTATAACATAGCTCGATGCAGCATTTACAATGATCACCCTGCTGAGAAGCAAACCAACATGACAACATAACAACATGAAAACTATAATGACATGACACCCATATTGATTATTGGAGCTTTATAACATATCTCATGGTGGTATTTACATCCATATACATATGTACATATACCTAAACATCACCCAAACATATGCCAAAATGTATACCAAACATCATACCAAAACTGCTTTGCATCAACCGACAAATAATGAAGGATACATAGCCTGCATCTTATCCACCATCTCCCATGTAGCTTCATCGGTCCCAAAGTGCTTCCACTACACTTTGACCTTCTCGATTTCTCAGTTCCAGAGCATGAGAACCTTTCTCTGTTATATACACTGAGGTTACGGCTGGAATTATCCATCTGGATCCACCTGCAATAAAAACGAGTCAATCATATGATCAACATCTTTAACATATTTCTTAAGCAATGATACATGGAAAACATCATGGAATTTCACTATCGGAGGTAGTGCAAGTCGATAGGCTATTGTCCCAATCCTCTCAATAATCCTAAAAGGTCCACAAAATTGGGGTGCCATTTTGGCACATGATCTAATCCGCGAGGAGCTCTTCTTCGGTTTGACGTGCAAGTACTCTTGTTCCCCAACCTAGAACTCCTTGAACAACCTATTATGATATCCATAAATATTCTACCTATCATGTGCTACTTTCAAATTCTTCTTCATTACCTACATTTCTTGTTCCATTTCCGCCATCTTGTCTGGTCCAATCAATACCATATTAACCGGATCACTCCAATTGATGGGAGTATTGTGATTCTACCCATAAAATGCCTCAAATGGACGCATCTTCAAAGATTCCTAGTACCCAATGTTGTAAGCGAACTCTACAATTGAAAAATACTCTTCCCACTTTTGTTGTTGATACATCACATACATCCTCAACATGTCTTCCAATATCTTGTTGACCCTCTCTCTATCCATATGTCTGCAGATGATAAGTCGTACTAAAGGCTAACTCTATGCCCAAACCTGCAAACAACTCCTTCCAAAACTTGGAACTGAACTTTGCATCCCTATCTTATACAATATTCTTTGGAACACCATACAATCTGACCACATCTTTGATGAACACCTATGCCACATCACTAGATGAATGCGTAGTCTTTACAGGAATGAAATATGCAACTTTTGTCAACTTGTCCACAACAACCATGATGGAATCGTGTTGTCTAGATGTCTTGGGCAAAACTATTATGAAATCCATGTGATGACCTCCCATTTCCACTTTGGAATTGCAATTGGTTATAGCAATCCTCCTGGATGCTTACACTTTGCCTTCACCTATTGAAAATCCAAACATCTAGCCACAAACTTTGCCGCATCCTTCTTCAGATTCAGCCAATAATAAAACTTCTTAACCGTAGTCAATGTCTCCTGATATCCTGGGTGACCGGAATATGGTTTCACATGAAACTCCCTTAAGATCACTTTCTTGAGCTCATTGTTGACTAACACATATATCCTTTCTCTAAATGTGACCAATCCATCTGTTGTATGACAATAGCCCATATCCTATGCACCTAAACCTGCACCTATATCACTACATGTACTTGTACCTACACCACTACCTATACATGTACTTGTACCACTACCTGTACTAGTACATGTACCAATAACTGTACTCTGATGCAACCTGTGCACAATCTCCATATACATGTCATCTTGTTGACTTTCTTGCAAGATCCTATCTCATAAGTCTATCCAATAGGAGCTCATAGTTTCTATATGATTCACCTGTATCTAACTACTAAGAGGATATGTGACCCTGCTCTCCTTTCCTTTTATGTATCTGATCTCAAAATCAAACTTATTGACCATGGCCAACCATCTATCTTACCTGGAATTCATATTTGCCTGGTCAAATAGATACCTCAATCCACTCTGATTACTCATCAATACAAACCTTCTTCCAAGAATATAGTGCATCCACATCTTGAATGCATGTATGATCATTGCTAGCTCAAGGTCATGCATCGAATAGTTATGCTCATGTCCATTCATTTTTCGTGACTCATAGCACACTATTTGTCTTCCTGCATAAGGAATCCACCAAGTCCTCTCTTGCAATCGTGTGTACATACTACAAATTCTTTGTCTAGATCTACAATCTTTAACACTGGAGCATGTGTCAACAACTGCTTAAGCTTCTCAAAACTAGCCTCACAATCCTCTACCCATTCAAACTTCTTACCTTTCCTCTACAATGATGTAATAGGATAAGCAATCTATGAGAAGTTCCTTATGAACCTCTTATAATAACCTACCAATCCCATGAAGGCTCTCACCTCATATACATTTCTAAGAGTTTCCTAGTCCATGATAGCTCTTACCTTTTATGGATCCATTGTTATGTCCTCCTTGGAGACAACATGTCCCAAGTAATGTACCTTGGTCTGAAAGAAAAATCAATTGTTGAGCTTAGCATACAATTGATGCTCTATCAACAACCTCAACACTACTGCCAAATGCTCGGCATGCTCTTCCTCATTTTTAGAATATACTAATATGTCATCAATGAACACAATAACAAACTTGTCCAAATAGGGATGCAACACACTATTCATCAAACACATAAAGGCAGATAAAGCATTAGTCAAACCAAATGGAACTACAACAAAATCATAATGCCCATACCTGGTCCGGAAAGTTGTCTTGTAAATGTCCTCCTCTTTAATGTGTACTTGATGATATATGGATATCATATTAATCTTCAAGAATATTTTTTCTCCGTTCATCTAATCAAATAAGTCATCAATCTTCGGCAATGGATACTTGTTCTTGGTGGTCACTTTGTTCAACTGCCTGTAGTCAATGCATAGCCTGAGAGTACCATCCTTCTTCTTCACAAACAATATTAGTGCGCCCCAAGGTGATACACTTAGCCTAATGTATCTTTTTTCAAGCATCTCTTTCAGCTTCAAATTTCACTATACAACTCAGGTGTGCTCATCCTGTAAGGTGTTTTTGATGTCGATGCTTCACTTGGTACCAACTTAATAGAAAATTATACTTCCCTGTGAGGTGGAAACTCTGAAGTATTTGTGGGAAAGACATTCTGAAAATGTTGTAGAACTAGGTACCTGCTCAAAACATCTACATCCTCAACTTCCTTACCTTTGTCGCTAGAAATATGCACTGAAAATAACACACACCCTTTCCTGCGACTACGCTTGGCTAGCATAGTTGTCACCATCCTAACTGATGTGGCTTTCTTCTTTCCCTGTAAGACTCTTGGTTCCCCATTGTCATCCAAGCACTCACTGGCTTTGTCATAACAATCCACATTGTTCTTATGGAGATATAGCCAGTCCATACACAACAACATAATATATGATCCCAGTAGAAATACATGCAAGTGTGCTGATGTAGACATGCCATTCAACTCAAATGCACATGCTCTTACCCAATGATGAACTCTTTTCTTTGTACCTATAGCCAACTAAACTAACCAAGATTTTGCATGCACTTCTTTATTTAAACCACACTTATCCACCACGTTAGGACTAACATAACTATAATTAGATCCAAGGTCAATTAAAATAGAACCAACTTAATCACAAAGCTTACTATCCATCTCAAGGATAGATGCTTGATGGTCCATCTGCATATTATCCAGTGTTGCATAGATACTAGGAACACTCTAACCAACATCCCCAACATACTACTCCTCTTGTGCACTATACATCTTAGGCCTACCACCCTGATTTTGTGGGCAATATCTCTTAAGGTGTTCCTTACCACATTTCCAACACTCTGACTGTCCAGTACCATTACCTCTATGTTGTTGTTGTGACTCATGTCCCTATTTAACTGCATTGAAATTCTTTTGTGGTGCCGCGTTTTCTTTCTCCTTTGCATTTTAAGGCTTTGTTCTTGTCGGCTGCCATTTACCTTTACCTTTATCTTTCCCTTTCCATCCTTTCTTAAATTCATTCTTACACTTCAACTTCTCATAGAAATGCTTCAATTTCCCAATAACTTCCTCAAGTGACCGAGGCTCATCATACTCAATCCAATCTCTAAATGTTAATGGAAAGCCACTGACAAATCATTGAACTTTAGCCTTCTCATCTCTAAGAGATGATACATACCTCAATAGCTCCAGGAACTTGGTCATATACTCCTCATTTGTCATCGATCCCATCTTTAGCTTATAGAACTCTTTTTCCTTACTATCGTTGTACCTTTTTGACAAGTACTTCTTCCTGAAATTCCTTTTAAACTCATGCCAACTCAAGTCCTCTGTTCTGACGTCTCTGACACACTTCACATATTCCCACCAAATATATGTTTTAGCTCTCATGTTGAAGATAGCTACTCTCACCTTCATATTATCTGTGTAATTATGCAACTCAAATAACTTCTTCATCCCAAGTATCCAAGCCTCTGCATCTTCTGGATTCTTCAAATATCCATCAAACGTAGGTGGCTTTTCTTTCTTAAAATCGTCTAGAAAGTATCCCCTATCACTCCTTCTGTAAGGATGATAACGATGACGATCATAATACCTATTAGAACCAGAACTAGAGTAGTACTTGTCTCCATCAACTCTCCTATCTGGAGTATCCAACTTCCTGTCATCTCTCACTTTGTCATCTCTATTCGACCTATGCCTACCATGAGATATACTACCATATGCCCCATTTGTTTTGTCCTCTTTCCCATGGATGATCCAAAGTGGCCCCTATCGCTGCAATTCTGAAAAACATTGAAGGAGTATTGCATTAACCTCTGCTTGTTTCTCTTGTGCCTGCATGATTTTTTCATTGTTCGCCTTACAACTCCTTATTTCTTCCTTCAATATTCTCAATGTGTCTTTTAAATCAGAAGATTTCCCAACACCACATTGCTCATTTGATTCATAGGGAGAATATCTATAGTCTACCATCTTGCTAGTCGTTTTTTATCCTTTTCCTGCAAGGCATATAATGTCAGCAAAACCAAATCAGAATAAACCAATGTACCTTAGCATAATTCGGGGAGGATATCTCATCTGTGATATCAACCAAATCAGCCTAATACATGTACAAACATAATCATAACAACATATATACATATAAAAAATAGGTGTATCAACACATAAACATCATTTTAGCTAGAGTGCAGTCATCAATGCATGACCATATCAACCACACACCATGACCTCATGCGTGACAACAACAATCGTACCAATGTACATTTGACAACATGTAACCACTGACACACATAGCAATCCATAACCAATTATACACTCATGATGACACACTTCACAACAACAATATCTTATTTCACATTTCATTGACATCACTACAACCACGACTGACACCATGCATATGCAATAAGCATATAACCACAAGTATGATTAACACATGGGAAACTGACATGATTGCATGATCAACACACACCTCCCATCCATCCCAAGGGGTGAACCATGCTCTGATACCACTCTGTGGTATCAAATATGACTCAAAGAGAGCACAACCCACTCTATAACACCCTCATCCCACATCTACCCAAGTAACTGGCCAACCAAGGTAAATATGTGATGAGAGGCCACTATAATTGGATTCAACCTCCTAGGTTAACTTAAGGAAGTGGAATCAATAGAAACCCACAACACAACCCTTCTATACTTGCTATAGGACTCCTAGAAGCCTTCCCAATCATCCCCATGACCAATCCTTGGGTCCCATTGACTTTTTAGACCATTAAACCCCCAGAATCTCCCTTGGTATGGACAAGGGTTTGTCTGAGAGGCTCCACTCACTCACACAGCAAGGCAGGCATGTGTCTGGGGACTTTTTCTCCTCAGACTTATGCCTGTGACTTCGGGATTTGTGCCACATTTTTAGGCCCAGAGCCCCGTTCACTTCCCAAAACTCAATGACATGTTTAGAAATGAATTTACACAACAAAACAATGATACATTTTCAAAAACATTGATAAGGTCTAGACTAGACTCCTACTAGCCATGACAGGCATTTCGTCAAACATGTAATCTACAGGTTTAAACAACATATCTGAGCATAGGGGTCTCATATTTATCTGAGAATCACTAAGAAGAATTTTTCCCTTATATCATTAGTTGCATTAGCACCTATTAGGTCATAGAAACATTGTTCATTCATTTACAAATCAAAATATGAGGAGAGCCATACGTCATCACTGTCATAATACATGCTTATAACCAACATAATAAAAACATAAATATCAATGATACATCAGCCATAGAATCCACATATAAATAAGTGCATTTACACATAAGATACCAAGGAAAGAACCTATTATTAATGAATGCAAAATCCAACATGGTATGGGACTACCACATTCCACCCAACCATAGATTGTTTGATCCATATCTCTCTTCATCCAATTACTCATGTTCCATATTCCAAGCATGAATGTGGGACTCAAACCAAAAGAACCAACCAGGGCATATCGAGGCTAAACAACCTCACCCTCATCAATAGAAACCAGACTCTACCACAATCCACACCGGATCACTAGGTCAAAACAATGAACATGTAATAACAGGCTTTGCCATGATCTCCACCATATCACTAGGCCAAAACAAGCATGGATGCCACCATATTTCTCCACATGTTAGAACTCCGTAAATTTCTCCAAGTTGAGGAGAGAAATCCCAGAGGTAACCAAAAACCACTTTTAAGATAAGGTCCAACTTCGCTAGCCATGGAGAGGGCTCTCTCGCTATGTTATTCTATCAAGAAATTGAAAGGGATTTTGGTTTTAGGTTGGTTATGATAATCAGAGTGAAAACATTTTTTAAATTGTGGCTACAAGGTGAAAGATATATTCCATTGGGCATGGAGTCAAAATAATATTTGACTAACCAATCACAATCAACAGAGCAATTTGAACTAGGTCGAGGTAGGCAGACTTCTGGATCTACAAAATTTGTTGTAGTATGGTTGAGATGAAATGAGAGTGAGGATCCATTAAATATAAAGCATGTATAAATTAATCCTATATCTAACTTCAGAAGAAAACATTGAAATTTCTTGATAAGCATGAGCGGGTTACCAATGTAAAATCTGCGGCATAATTTTCTTTCAAACAATTCAGAAGCAAAGGCACATGTGAAAACTAGAAGGGAAGACAAATCACAAAGAGAGGCACGTCACATTATGTCTGACATGAGAATCCTGGAACAAAATAGTCTATGTGTTGATGTAATAATCATTGCTTTAAAACTTTCTCCACTATTTATAGAGTTTTCTCTTTTCACTCCTGAATTCATTTTTACATTTCTTTAAATCGTTAAATACAATAAGGAATTCTAAATTACCACTCTATGTGGTCAAATTCACTTCACAAAATTAGAATATTCTAGATGCAATGCATCCACAAAAAATCAAGAACTACCATATCGAAGTTATCACAATTTAGAGACATCACTAGTTTAAAACTTAAAATAGTTTAGAAACATCATATATGGAAACTCAACTAAAATAACTTATCCACACTTATCCAACCAGAAAAAATCACTTCTAGAAGGTCCCAAAATACAAATTTATGAAAATAACCATGACTGATAAACTTGCGCAACAGAGGGCACTGATATGTATGCATAGCAGTTGTGAATCAGAGGGGACCGAATTTCTGGAAAAATAGGGTTCAAAGACAAGCTAATATATCTCGAATCCTGATAGATTTTATGAAACCAAAGGATTTTTTTTGTATATGAGGGTATCATTGAGATAAACCTCTCTCAGTTTCCAAATATTATTCTCCTGCGATTCACATTCTGCACCCAAACATCATAACTAAAACAGGAAAAGCCAAAACCTAAAAAATAGACCATAAAGATGCATTTGACTCTTCCAAAATGTGACACTTGTGTAGAAACTAAAGGAGGATTTCATTATTTGGCCCATTCTTGGATAAAACCTCTTTTGGTTTCCTAACATTCTTCTCCATTTGATTGGAAAAATCTTTTGAAAATGATGACAAAAACAGTTAGTTTTGCAACAAATTCGCAGCAATTGTTTGAGCTCGACCTGCAACCTCTCCTTCAGCTTTCTCAATGATGTATTTCACTTTCAACTTGTTCCAAATCTCAAACCAGCCTTTGTATGAGATAAAATTAGAGAAGTGTCAAACAATATTGAATTTTATGCCGCCCAAATCCCTCTCATGTCATGATGATGAAATTTGAAATCAAGGAAGTATGAGAGATATAAACCACTAACAGACCCATGACATGACCCCTTCCACTCTAATAATGACCCCTCATAGACTATTGAACCTTTAGAAATTCAACCTTTACAAATATTTTGACCTTTTTACATAAGGGACTCTTTAGACTATGACACATAGTGACTCATAGGCTAAAATTGACAAACAAACCTCCAAAATGAAGTAGTAAGATAAGAAAAAAAATTGATTCCTATACTATAGGACACTAACACTACCTACACCATGAGGAATTTTCACGTCTCTTAGGCTCTCAGGCTTTACCGCAATCCACACCGGATCACTAGGTCCTAAACCGAGACTCCATTCTCCTAGATTTATAGTATATCCCATCCCGAGATTACTAGCCCTGATGGAGAGAACCCACCTCTATGCTTTATCGTATATCCCTCCATTCATCGGTCGAGGATTCCTAAAAAGTACTTTATCGCGACCACATTATGGTTCATGAGTTACTAGGCGATGTGTTCTTTTATTCAAAGGTCCAACTCACTCACCTTCGAATCCATATGGAAATCCAAATCAACCAAAACATGAGAACCCCATCACACCATGGTTATCCAGAAATGGAAAGGCTATGCTGAAAACACTGTCACACCTAGAAAAACCCATGCCATGACAGCAAAGAACCACATGCAATACCATGCATGCCGAAACTAGGAAGGAAATCACACATGCAAATCGATACTTGCAAAGAATCATGGTGTATATGCTTGATCCTGCTCTTCCTTGCTTGATCTTTATTTCCCATTTGTCCCCTTTTCCTTTCTTGATCCAATGCCAAAGTCCTCCAAGAAAACTCTAAGTTTCCAAGACTGAGAGAGAGAAAGATTAATGAGAGAGCTCCAAAATTGAACTGACAAAAGGTACCAACTAATCCTCAAAAGCCTTTTTATTAATGAGGCCTCTATTTTTCTTCATTTTCCATTCTTTTCCTTCATTTTCCTCCTCACATGCAACTTGTGACCTTTCACCATCCCTTTCTCGTAATTTCCATTATTTTCATAAATAAATGTGCCAAAAATGTCATTTTTCCTTTCCAAATTCCTTATCCATTGTCTTTGCCAATTTCATTAGCCATAATAAACCAAATGAACACCCACACTAGGATGTCTTGGCCAACATTCATCTTGGAATAAGTGTCCCATCAACCGTGGTTATTATTTTTTCTTTATTAACTTTTATTACATGGAATTTTCACCAAGGCTGTTACAAATGTGGAGTTGCTTTCACCATATTTTCCACCTTTGTTGCACACCTTAGAAGCAGTCAAGAAATTGGCCCCATAGAACAAAATATTTACTATATTGAATAGGCTACATTAGCTTATATCATGGGAACCAAGGCAAAGGATAATTGATAATAGCACATACAACTCTACCAAGTTGTCAAAGCAAGGAAGCTTTTTTTACTAAGGAAAGTGGCTCGTGAGGAGCCAAATTCATTTCAAGTTTCCACATCTGATGAAGGAAATTGACGCAAAGGATACTAATATTTCATAAGGAGGTAGGATTAAATCATGTGGATGTCGATGGCCAGGGATTAAATCATGTGGATGTTAATGGCCACCCACCTCTGATATTGACTCAATAATTCTCTATCATCTCAGTAATTTTTCTATGGTTTTTGTGTCCCAAAATTATAGGGACGTTTTGATGCCTTAAACAATATTTTTTGCAATTTCATGGGGCCATGGTTTGTTATCATATACCCTAGATATGGCTGAAATTTTTCTTCCTTAGATAGTTACTTCGAATGAGCTATTGTGTTCCTTGAATGGATATTGTATGCAAAATTAGTTCCCACGGGAACTTGATGAACTGACTAACCACCTTAGGGTCCATAAACGTTTTGGTGCTTCATATTCTAGGGTTATGGTTTTTCACCTATAAGTTTCTTTATTTATGTTAAAATTTCATTCTTCAGCCTCTTGTAATAATTTTGGTGAATTCATGTAGCCACTATCTCTCTCACTTCAGAGATAGCTACCACCATCTAGCTAGTTTATGTTCTACAATATTTTTCTATTTAATTTATTAGTAGAAGTTGTGTTCTCACTATATTATTTTTATTTCTATTATATTTCTCTATGTGTGTGTTTCATTTCCATTCTTACCTTTCGTTTCATTCCTTATGCAACCTAGATCAGTAGTATTAGAAAAAATTGTTCCTTATTGTTTATTTTTGCATGTCCCCAACATTATCAGGATATAGAGAGTTGGGTCCCAAGATAGTTTCATTTCAAAATGATCACTCTCACCAACCTAAGTGGCCTCCCATGATAAAAAAAAAAAAAAAAAAAAAAAAAAAAAAAAAAAAAAAAAAGAGATTAATATGTAGAGGTTCTTATCAAGTTATTACTTGAGGAAGCAATCATTCAACGGTGGAATAAGATGATGGAAAATTTTTCCAAATCTTTTACCAAATTCCAACAATGATCAAGGAACAATCATGTAGTGGAAATTTTGGAGGTGTGAAACCCTTCAATGTATAATTGAAAATTGAAATCCCCTTATTAGAAGGCCAAATATATGCAGATGCTTGGGAGAAATGGTTAAATATGTTAGAGGGCTATTACCCTGTTGAAAATTTTTCTGACAATGAAAATATCACCTTTGTGCCCTTGAAAGCCCTTCCCTACATAAAATACTGGTGGGAAGGATCCAATTATTTTTCATCCATATTGTTTATTTTAGAGTGTAAATATTAGAGGAATAATCGCATGGGACCCCTTTTAACTGTTGGGTCCTAGTTTAGCAAATAGAGATTTTAAAATTTCCATAGGTTGTTTGAGGAATTTCCTAAAATATTTTGGGTTCCAAAAACTCTTACTTGTGCCAAAACCCTTAGCTCTATTCTAAACTCAAATTCCTTTCCAAAGAAACAAGAAATAACTCAAAATAAGTTTGTATGCAAAAGTTATGCCACTCAAAATTTGACCTTCTTGTTTTGATACCATGATCGTAGAGGATGTCACATTAACCCCATTACTCATGGAAAATGGGCTATCCATGTGAACAGGATGAAGAATATTCTAGAAGGGTCAATATTGTAACTCTAGTTAAGAGTTGAAGGAGTCAGACTTAACCACTAGTAGGCTATCAAGTTGTGTTATAATCATGTCACTAGGAGGAAAAGTGATTCCATTCTATTGGAATGCATTTTGTTCCATATATTATTAGAGTAGCGACAAGTGAATAGAGAGCGACAAGTGAATAGAGAGAGAAAAAAAAATAGAGAGGTTTTGTGTTATATAGCATCCCATGTGTCAAGGCCTCAAGTTGGACGAGCGTCCGTGACAACCCACCAACTTGTGGAGAGTCAAAAAGCCGAACTCGGGAGACGCTCGCATCTAACCGAATGCACATGGGCAAGTCGGAGGGGTGCGCGCACATAACTAAGGGGAAAGTCACTCGGGCACGTTTAACCGAAAACATGTGATGGGAAAGGTGGTCGCATCATAGTAGTGGGTGCTTGCCCAACATGAGAAGTGCGACAAGTTGAGGTGCATAATGGGCATGTGATCAAGATGAGTGTGACTAGCATGCGAAGGTGACACGGGTCAGAAAAATGCAAGTGATCGAGACATGGTGCCGACGTGCGGGCATGTGTGGACCTGGCGAAGGGCATCCACCTGAACAGACGAGTCATCTCGTGGTAAAGAGTGAACAAACAAGGGCATCAAAGGGCATTTGGACATGTCAACTGGGCTGACCGATACGTGTAGGCTGACCCAAGCCAACCAAACAAACACGTCCCTTGGTTTGGAGGGAGTTCATTAGAATCAACCAATCAACCAGCAAACATCACTTAACCATAGACGAAAGGGCAAAGGGAAAAGTGTGTAGTTCGGGTCACAGGGTGTGCAAGGCACTATAGGGCGTGGTAGGGCACCTACCCAGGGTGAGAAAGTGCAGATGACTGAACAAAGTTTCTACAGTTCGATTGGGAAAGTGAGATTGTTTGTTGGGTCGAATTTTGGGGTTCCCACAAGGTGTGGATTGCCACTACATGAAGTGGCATAGGCTATAGGACAAAAATACTATTGAATGAAGTTTTGACCAGCAGGGCGTGGTCTGCACAAGAAGTTGATTTGTTGTTGCACAACGAGCAGGTTGCGCCTAGACCACAGTGCGAAATGTTGCACAATTGAAAAATGTGGGCAAACTTGTATGAGAAGTTGTGTTTTGTAACTTGTAAATTATTTTACATAAGTTTATTTATTTATAAGTGATTGGAAAACTTGATTGGGAGTCACCCCTCCCTTTATATTTGTGTAAACCATTGTACATTGTGTTTACATGTTATTTTTCTATGTAATAATAAGATGAATGAATTGAATTAAGATTATTTTTGTGCATCTGTAAAAGAAGAAGTGAACACTTCACAAAATTGAACAAGTGTTGAAGGTTAGGTGTAGTTCGTAAACTCAAGTAGTGGGAAACGAAAGAGTTTGGTGGTGCCACACCATGCTCATGTTTTGTTGGAATTCACCGCTAGTGTGGAGCTGTGACAGATGGTATCAAAGCTTGATGTGTGAAGACCGGTAGCAAAGATACATCTTCCCACTTCATAGTCAGATGGTATCAGAACTCATTTTGTAGAAAGAGGGCTTTGCAGACTATTAGCTGGTCACATTGTTACATAGGTTGGCAAAGGCACATTGAAGGGGTCAAGTTAGGCTTAACATGCCAGTCGTAAAGGATGTTTGAAAACTTGAAGACATGGAATATGTTTGGAAGGTTAAGGGGCAACAACATTATGAAGAACTTGTGCAGGAGTGGGAACATTTGGACCACATCCAGGATGGAATAGTGGATGTGTGGAAGGCCTTGAACAATCTCCATGGGAAGTCTGCCAAATTTGAGGAACTTGATGAAAAAATACAGCAAGGCAACCGTAGACTCCAAGAACTCATGGATGAACGAGTTTTCTTAAGAAAGGAACAAGCCAAGTTGCAAAGCAAAGTTAAGGAGCTTGAGGAAGGGATCAAGAGGGACTTTCTTTATCACAAAGAAGATTGCATCATTATCATTGAAGAATATGAGATCGAGTACATTGAAAGACTTGGGGCTTACTATCAGGTAATGAAGGATTATTTGCAAAGGATGGGGGCACTTTCTGTTGAAGATGATATATGTCGAGTAGGTTCGATTGGGCAGCATAAGAAGGAGGATAAGCTTGATGGAACTCAAGATAGACCAAGTTGCATACCGAAAGGGGAAGTTGCATACCTCAAGAGGATGGTTAGGTCAAGACATATGGCGAAAGACAGTTCTGAGGAAGAAACAATGAAGAAGGTTGCAAAAGTAAGACACAAGACAAAACCTATGCAGGATGAAGGTGTGTTGGGGTTGAGTTTTGTGTAGGTGACCATGTGTGGAAGGAATTTTTTTGCATTGGTCGATACATGAGCTACACATAGTTTCCTTAGAAAGAAGGTAGCAACATCTTTGAGGTTGAAAGCTAGAATGGAAAGGGAGTTGAGTTCTTTCAAAGATATTAACTCAAGCATCAAGGTTGTGACAGGTGTTCTAAGGGACACACAAGTGAAGGTTGGTTCATGGTTTGGAAAGTTGGATCTAAGGGTGATTGAGATGGATGATCATCCTATGGTCTTAGGGTAGGACTTCTTGGTAGCAACAAAATCCATACCAATGGTGGACCATAAAATACCCTTGATTATAACTGGTGGAAAAACCATGCTCGTGTCAATGACAAGGAAAAGTCGCTTGGGGTATCGTCCAAGGATTTCTTCAATGACTTTGTATGAGAAGGACCCGAATCTGAAGCATGAACATGTGGAACAATAGGTGGTCAAAGGTTCGACTCAAGTGACAAAAGAGAAGAGGATGATTGAATTTGTTGCACGAGCCATGGAGCAAAAGGAAATATGGAGGTGGAGGGATGGCTTGACCCATCACAAAGAAGAAGGATGTGATATTTTCCTTGAGTCTTCACCATGAGATTGTTGAGGAGAGAGGAAGTCTGATTAATTATTCTAAGGAAAGCGAAGGAGGTGAGCATGCAAGTAGAGGTCTGGATGGTCTTGTGGACTATCGTATATATGTTATGGGCATCTATTATTTTCAGTTGATGAAAGAAAGACTTGAGAAGCTTGAATGTATGGAAGAAGAGGTTGTTGATGTGCAAAATTACTTGAGGATAAAACATCAATCAAAAATATGGGTGGATGAGAGTCAGGGAGGAAACATCCTAGCCCTTGTCATGCACTAGACCTTTTGAGATGGGTGAATGTAGTGCCTTGATGAGGAGGAGGTGTTGCACCACCATAAAAAAGGGGCCTTTGGGGAAGGGCCTAACAGAAGGAGTGATGCTTGGATGGATGTGGTTGTTGGTCTACAACCATAGGTAGCATATCGCAGATGAGATGGAGACTTCGTCATGGACATAGATATGGCGTGATGAGCATTAGTTGGAGTTCTAATGCAGGAAGATGGGAATAATTCTTGATCGATTTGTAGTTGTAACGAAGTGCTAAAGGGAATGATTGATGAAGACATGAGGATGTGTATTCTCATGGATTGATTGTGACAGTTGGATTGATCAACCCAACTAGTTCGAGTCATGGGGGTCACAGTGCGTGGATGCATAGCAGGTTTGTGTTGGAGTACGGCAGCGGCAGTTCACATGATGATGACAATACATGGTGGATTAACATGATATGAGTTGTGAAATTGCATTGCGATGAGTGTGGCTGACAACCATGGATTGAGGAGTCTTACCCATAAATGGAGTCAACCTTGGTGGAGGTTCGTGCAATGGAGGCAAGAAGTTGGGAAGCGTGGACATTTTTTGTTGGATTTGGTGACACTTTGCGACATTTGGACTTGGAAATGGAGTTTTTCAGGAAGGTGTTGTCGAGGGTGACAACCTTTTTAAAGTGGGGAAGGATGTTAGGGCCTCGAGTTCAATGATCATCTGTGACAACCCATCAACTCGTGGAGAGTCAAAAAACTGAACTCGGGAGACCAACACGTTTAACTGAAAGCACATGGGTGAGTCAGAGAGGTGTGCGCACATAACTGAGGGGTGAGTCACCCAGGCGTGTTTAACTGAAAATGTGTGATGGGAAAGGTAGGCATGCCATAGCAGTGAGTGCCTACTCAACATCAAAATTGTGACGAGCATGCGGAAGCTAAGTGACTGAGACATGGTGCGGATGCACGTGCATGTGTGGACCCAGCGGAGCGCGTCCACCAGAGCGAACGAGTTGACTCGTGGTAAAGAGAGAACAAAGGATAGAGCCAAAGGGTGTTTGGACCTGTCAGCATGGATGAAGGGTATGTTAGGGTCCTATAATAATAGGATTCATAATTTTGAATTTGTTGTGGTTAGTCTTGTAATATTGTACATACTTTTTCTTTCTACAAAATTTTTTCCATATTTAAAAATAAAAATAAAAAATGTAAAGAGGGTATGTCCTAAAAGAATAATCATAGGACAAAAAGAAAGAGAAAAAGTGAAAAATATGAACCCCAAAAGAAATAAAACAGATCATGAAAGTGTGCAAATTCAAATGCCACTACTTTTTACTTTACTATGCAAAATAAGGTTGTGTGCAGCTTGTTAGAAATGCCACAATCCATGATGGTCAAACAGCTTAAGATTGACTCATTCATTTTTTTAAATTTTATGTTGATAGATAGAGAATAAAGATCTAACCAAACTATTTAACCTTGCCAGATCAGTAGTTAGGTAGAGAATAAAAATATTCTCAACAGCTTAATTTGAGCCATTGGAAATTATAAGGTTAGAATTAGATAATTTTCTTGTCAAAAGAAAAGGAAATAAAGGGTTTGCTAGCTCAAGTGCACCCAAGAAAGTGAAGAAAAAATGTTAGGATAAATAAAGGGTAGGTAGAAGAAAGGTTGCAAATGTACAAGATTGTTAGATCAAAAGCACATATATCATGCTTAATCCTATGTTTCATGTGCATGAGCATTTATGAGAGTGAAAAGATGTTCACAAGCTTGTTTTATTAACTTCTCCTCATTTCATTTAACCCCACGTACTTACTTACTAATTTCCCCATTATCCCCTCATTTCTTATTAAATACCCTTTTTCCCCTCATTTTGACCCTTACCCCTTGGTTTCTCACATTTCCCTAGTGTGAAACCCATTCCCCCATGGCAAATATTATCATCCCCCTTATTAATTTCCCTATTTCCTTAAAAACCCATAAAAACCCCTTATCCTAAGTTTTTATCCCCCCCACATTATTTAATTAATTCCCCGATTCATATTTCCCTGACAAAACCTTTTAACTCACCAACCCTTGGTGCGGTTAAGAAACCCTGCCACAATAAACCCTGGTCCCACTTTATTAAACCCGACCTTATATTTAATCCCTACTTTACTCATTAATTAATTACAATTATTTGTAATTAACTCTTTGGGCCCTGTAAATCCCAATCCCAATCCCCTCTGTGTAGCTTGACCGCATGACGGTCGTCTGATATCCCACCCCTAGATCTGACGGTGTGCATCCATATCGTGCACATTCACTACCTGACCATTACCAGCCCGAGATCATGCAAGATTCACGGTTTTTCCTAGGCACTATTCTGCTATGTGGAAGCCCCATGTTAGATCGCGTGCTCTTAAGGAAATACTGCCTTCCCTCCAAAAGCGGTGTGATGGCCCATGAAACCACCTCCCCGCCAAGACCAAAACCATCCATTATTCATTTGTAAATTCCACTCCAAATTGTAACGGTTGCCGATTAAAAGGCCGGAGAAGCCCCATTTCAACTCTTTTCGCTTGTTTGCACTGTGAATGTTGCTCAAGCCTTTCTGTGACACCCTGAACCTCTACGACCAAAATTGACCGATGTCTACCACCCGAAGAAGCTCTAGACACCCAATTTGAGCATCCAGTTCACAGCTGGAGCAACGGTACACTTTGCAGCCACCACTCAAACTAGTTTGCAAGCCATACCACCAAATTCCATGTATTCTTGAGAAAAACTAGAATGGCCCCCTCAATTTGAAAACGTATAGTCAATTAAAAGCTTAATTAATTCAAATTAATTAAAATTTCCCTAAATTGAATATTATTTCAATTCAATACCCAAAGCCCTTCTTGTTCCAAACTATAATTACCCTTCGTTGTACCAAAGCTTCCAAAACCTTACATCTGCAGCAACCACAAGCCTAATCCCTATCCATAAACTTATTCATGGCTTCCTAGACCTCTCTGGACGTGAGACCCATGTCAACCCATCACTTGGACATTGACCATTTGGCAGTAGTAGACAGGGATTTCCAGATAAAAGATATTACCTCACCAGCCTACCTTCTAAAGCTCCACTGCTGGAGTAAGGATAGATTCTTGAACCATACCAATGACATCCATCTATGGGAATCCAATTTACCCAAGTATTTATTCCTGAAAGTGCATCCAATCCATGATATCATACACTTATGTCATGCCTTCTCTATCGCTAGCCAAAGAGCTATTGTTGCCCCCAATCAACAATTGTTGTTCACAATCACTCCAGAGTCTATCAACAAAATGTTGCAACTCCAACCTAGCCCTAATGAGACCCCATTATCCATTGGAGACCTATTGGACCTATATATCACACTAGACTTGGTTAAGATAAGACGAATCTTCCAAACCTTCATCATAGAAGACCGCCATACTCCTGTTGATAGTCCACCTTATGTTGCCACCATTTTTTCAGAGACAGGCAGACATATAATCACCATGCTCTCTTGCATCCTAGGATATACCATAGATGAGCTTGTGGATGAGGTTATGCTGGCCTTCTTGTCCATTTTTACCCCAGGCAAGCCTCCAGCTGTCATATACAACTATTCTTAGTTCATTGCAGACAGGATGCATGAACTGTTGAAAATGCAACAAGATGATGGAGCTTAGTGAAAAGAAGTCGCCTTCACTAAGTGGGCCCGTAAGCTATTTTTGGCGCAAAGTCTATTTTTAGACATAAGGATCATGGTCTATGAGTTGTAGGATGCTATTTGTGGATGATTGGTCATGTTGGTAAAAATAGATGGACTTCTATTTTTAGACATATGGGCGGAG
>APFE031737030.1:77922-90208 GCA_000404065.3 Pinus taeda
TACAGATGTGGCACATGCAACTGCCAGAAGGAAATACGCTTTTCTTATGGGTTACTTGAGCTATTGCATGAAGGACTTCAATTAGAACTTCAGTGATTGAGTTCTGTGGAGTTGAATGAGGAGTTGATGGAGTTGTGTTCAGTTTGACTTAGTTGAACTAGTTGTATTTAGTCTAACTAATCAATAGACTAAGTGATGAGTGGTGTGAATTAGTTATTAATTAATTCGCTAATTATTAACTCATAAATCAACTGAAGAATACATCAGTTAACTCAGTGCATGGACAGTTCAGTGGAGACAAGTGTTAGAGGTGGGTGAAAGAGTGAGTCTACTATCAGTTGTGACTATAGCTGTGCATGAGATTTGCACAATCAATGGATTGAGTATTGCCAATGAGGATTGCGTGGTAAAACAAAAGGGAATACAAATTTGGATCACACATTCGGTTTTATCCTCAACAGGTATTGCATAGTGGAGGTAGGCAAACAGCGGAGGAGATTTGAACCTATGACTTGTTCGGATCTGAGCTAGTTTGTGTGTAACAAGTGAAGATAGTACTGAGTACTTGCGAGGAGTATTGTACTATGTATTGTTACATGTTCTCAATCATTATAATATACAGATAGTTCGGGGTTTTCAGTTGTATGCTTTCCCCATTACATGTTGTGTTGATATGTGTGATTGATGCTTCAATGTGCGCATGCAATTGTTTCTTTAATTCTGCAAATTGATGATCAACGTAGAGGAGGTTATGTATTATGCATGATTCCGCAAATAGTGGATAATCAGGATAATCTCTGTGAATAAGTGTCATATTATTCAAATTTCTACAAGAACAGTTCACCAAACTGCCAACTGAAAGAGTTTTCAAGTATTATTTAGTGTTATTTCACATGTTTTTATATTATCAAGTAGATAAATTCCCTGTCAGCATCCAAAAGTTGGATACCAAGGAAAAACAGAGATCAATTGTTTACTGGACACCCTTGATCCAGAAATACTCCACAGCAATTACCTATAAAGATTTCATTGATTCATTTGTCTACCCAGTCATGAACATGATGACCAGTAACACTCAACTCAGAATTAGCCAAGAGATCAAGAGGGTGCTACAGTTAGCCAAGAGCAACAATGTGGGAGATATGGCTATACTAGAACCACACTAAAATGAGAATTTATGGCTGCCAACTAGCCCCTTATAAGCTACCCAAATACCTCCCTATGAGGATATTTGCACTTGAGTATTTTAGGCAAATCATCAATTCAGACGAGGTAAACTTCGTAGCAGCTAGGAAGAAGACCCAATTTAAAATAAAGAACTAATTGGGCCCCTTCATATGTAATAACAAATAAATTGGACATGAGGCTAACAAGATTTTGCAACAAATGAAATTTAGAAACAGCTTCATGTGGCAGTATGACCTTTCATCCAACATCCTAGACCTGATATTAAGCAGTTTTCCAACCAATCTAAGTGGTTGCAAAATACATTGATTGACATGGATAGCATAGTAGTGGATGTTGAAAAGAAAATTGACCAAAGTTCTTTCCTGCAAGTTCCAGAACTAGGGGAACCAATGAGTAATCCTCCTGTTTTACAGACCCCAGCCAATGAGGACAGGAATCTGAAAAGAAACAGGGAGGAGGGGGAGGAGGGTTCTAGTTTTGCCATGGAGACTACGGATGAATACTTTGAACTGAGGAAAACGCCCAAGCTGAATCATGTGTCTGAACAGGAAGAGAACATTGAATCAATGGAAATAACTGACACTGAAACAGTGGGGCAAAGAAGAAAAGACACAACTTCTGCAGGAGAGACTCAATAACCATCAAACTCCAACACTCAAATGATTGAGAGAC
Organism: Pinus taeda; assembly: GCA_000404065.3. Taxonomy (NCBI): domain Eukaryota; kingdom Viridiplantae; phylum Streptophyta; class Pinopsida; order Pinales; family Pinaceae; genus Pinus; species Pinus taeda. The sequence continues at coordinate 79,783 of APFE031737030.1, forward strand.
AACTAAGTGTTGAGGTTTCCTGTTTCACTAGGCCAACTAACAGAGAAAAGGACATCAAATACAGGTACAAGGAAATAAATATGAGGAATGATAAGTTGAAGGCTGAAACATATGCCCAATACTTCAAGCATACACCAGCCAACCACAGCAGGTTGATGTCAAATTTTGACATCAAAGCATGAAAGATTCATGTCTCATTCATGTAGCCAACTGTTCAGCAACCAAAGACCTCAACTGATTACATAAAGACCGATTTTGAGGTATTGCCCAGGGATGTTCATCCCATTGACCAGATAGAGTTTCATAAACAGGATGGGGAGATGATTTACTCCACCCTTATAGGAAAGGCCATGGATACACACAAGCTGCAGGGTTCACTGGATAACATCACAACCCAATATAAATTGGAGAAGGCCTCCTCACAGGCCAAAGACAACAGGATCAAGTCATTGGAGGACTTGGTTATTGAGCTGGGCCATGATCCGACTAACATTAAGGCTATTGAAAAGTTGATCAAAAAGAAGAATGAGGATATAGAAGCTCTCAAAAAATAGCTAAAGCTGCCTCATTTAGAACACCCACAAACTAAAGAGGTCCTGGAGAGCCAAACCAATCATGAAGTGATGATGGACCTAGTGCTACAACTAAATGATCAATTAGAGATGGAAAAAGAGTTGGATAGCTTGATTCAGTGAAAACAAGCTAGTCTTGAGGATGCCCCTACCACTATTATTCCAATAGCTACTACTACAGTGCCTTCCACTTTGGCAACATCCTTAGCTCCCACAGCTCCAATGGCCACAACACTACCAACATCTACATAGTTTACATCAGCAACAGGGTCTACAGGTGATGAGGCAAGCAGATTGGTTAAGGCAATGGAAGACATGTCCATTCAGACCAATGAAATGAACAAGCTTAAGGAGAAGTGATCAGTGTGGAAACTGACTACAAGCTTGCCCAAATCATGCACAAGGAATAAGTGCAAAAAGCAACAAGGATGAACGAAAGAATAAAAATCCTGGAGAAGGAACTTACATTGAAGGAACCCCTTGGACAGGCCAAAGAACAATTGTGGGCCAATATCATTGACTCTATCAATGATATTTGGCCATCCATCCAAGTTAGTTTTGAGAAAATTGATTTGATAAAAGAGGCTACAGAAGCTGTATAGAGAGTAAAAGCAGAACTTGGAGACATGCTAGAGGAAGCTACAAGGATCATTCACTTCCTCAACTCCAAGAAAAGTATGAGCTGCAAGAATTAGAGATACCTAACAAAACAGGTACAATTTTGGAAGTGAAAAAGGTTCTCACCAAGAGGAATTTAATGTTGAACCTAGAAGACAAGTGCCAAACCATGCAACTGGCCATTGACAGATTTATGGTCAAATTTTAAATTTTGAGGCAAAAAGATTTACCGAATCCCTTGGTAATAAATGATAAGCTAATGACACAAGAGGTCTACAATAGAAAAATCAGTGAACTAGTCAGAGATCAAGTGAATACTTCATCCATGAAGGGCATACCTACTAGCAAGGTCTTGTGCCAAACTTTTGAGAATTTGTTTTACCTCCAGCATGAGGTAAAACACCTTTTTGTCAATAAGCCTACTTTTTCCAAGTATATAGAGGCAGATGAGATTTTCAGGAAAATGATCAATATCCAATTACCAGTTGCCAAAACATGGGAGAAATTAAATGACTTACTGTAGAAAGTCAAAAGGTGAAAATGTACAGTAAGAGTAAAAAGGCACAGTAAAAGGATAATGACAGCTTAGCCAGGTGGAAGTGTATCAGTTGAAAGGTCAAAGTAAATAGAACATCTAGCATGAAGACTAAACAGAAAAGCAGAGATTAAAAGGCAAAATATCAAAGATTCAAGACAGCACAACCTGATAAACAGGGATAGCAAACAGCAGTTCAATAGTTTTCTCTATCTTCTTGCATGAAGATTTTTCTTTCTTCTAGATTGGTTCCCAAGATAGTTTGATATATTTTGTAAATCATTTTTGTATAAATACTTCGTAATTTGAAGTGTTGAGTGTGGATTTCTATACATTTGTAAAGTCATTTTGATCATAAACCTATGGTTTATTGTACCAATTTTCAAGTCAGCAGACTGGAGCAAGTAATAAAGAGATTGCATTACAAGATTCATGTGTAGAGCTATTACAGTGAAGTATTTTCTTTGTCAATTTGTTATTCTCTTATGTTTTTCACAAACTTAAATGTTATCTAAAGTTGAATGAATTAACTGGTAGTTTATCTTAGAATTTGTTTAAGTACACTATGTTTTCCATAGTTAATCATTTACAAGTTTTCTTCTGATATCCGGATCTAAGAATCCTTAATTTCTCTCCCATCCTAGTTGACCTCTTTCATTTTCTTCAAAATCCGACCTAAGAAACCCTTCATTTCTCTTTGGATCCGATTGAAAACCACTTCACCATCTAGCCTTGAGATCTGAAGTAACTCTGCTATCTTGCCTTATAGACACTGTTTTAGAACTTGATCCAATCTTTTTTGTCTGACATTTGACCCCATAGCCCAATGGTAAAATACACCCCTCTTTTCATCTAAGTAAGTGATCCCACCACCAAATCTAAATCAAAACCCAAGCACAATCATAACTAGCCTAAAATCAAATAACTAAACAAAGTTAAATAAAAAAGAGAGAGCCCTCTCTAAGATTAGGAAGGCTAGATCCTGATCTCCAAAGTTGGTTTGTGGTTACCTCTAATCATTTCTTTTTCCAACACTCGAGAGAAATATTGGAGTGATAACAGGATATGTGTAGGCCAACCTAAACCAACTAAATGGATGTGTCCCCTGGTTTACTCATTGGGAAATTAAGTATGTAAATAGAATTGAGGGAGTTCGTTCAAATCAACCAATCAACCGTCGAACATTACTTAACCACAGATGCAAGAGCAAAGGGCGAAATCGAAAATTCAGGTCGTAGGGCATGCAGGGCACCGTAAAGCACAACAGGGTTCCTACCTATGGCAAGTAGGGTGGGCCATGCACTCACCCAAGGTGGGCAAGTGCAGACGACTGAACAAAGTTTCTACAATTCGGTTGGGCAAGTGAGATCCTTTTTTTGGGCCAAAGTTTTGGGTTCCCACAGTGCATGGGTCGCCACTACAGAAAGTGGCACAGGATGCATGACAGAGATACTATTGAACGAAGGTTGGACCAACAAGGCATGGGTTGCACAAGAAGTTGGGTCATTATTGCACAACGGGCAGCGTGCACCCAAACCATAATGCAGAATGCTACACAATTGGAAAACACAGATAGGCTTGTATGGCAAGCTGCATTGTGAAAAATTGTAACTTGTAAATTATTTTATAGAAGTTGATTTTATTTATAAGTGATTGGGCATACTTTATTAGTAGTTACCCCTCCCTTTATATTTGTGTAAAATGTTGTAGATTGTGTTTACATGTTATTCCTGTTGCGTAATAAGAAGATGAATGAATTGAAGTAATATTGCTTCCGCTGAATTTGTAAAAGAAGAAGTGAACACTTAACAAAATTGACTAAATGTTGAAGGTTAGGTGTAGTTTTTAAACTCAAGTAGTGGAAAATGAAAGAGTTAGGTGGTGACACACAGTGCTCACGTGTGGTTGGAAGTCATCACTAGCATGGGGTCACGACACCATGGGACACAAGTCTCACTCCATTGCACTTCCATCCATCCACATTCGAAGAAAGAGAGACTAGATGGTTTAAAAGCATGCTAATATTCAACCATTGATAACCATCACAGATAATAACACCCATATATTGATGATACGATGTCAATTTTCAAGAACCAAGGGATCCTAATGATCCAGGTGGATATTGGTGTCCACCCGCCTATTCCATCTAGACCTCCAGTTGGTTTCATCAGTTTTCTTGATTATCGCAGCATTTACTATTTTTAGCAGTTTTTAGGTCCTAAACTTATAGAGTTGTTTTGACCCCTTAAATGGCATCTTTTTGAGGTCTGCAACAGGATTGTGTTTATGATAGTGTATTAATCAAATATATATTTACAACGAGGTGTCGTATGTGCTAAACAGAGATCATATGACCAAGTTACGACCTCGGGAAGTTGGTTTCCCAACTAACCCCAACAGGGCCCACAAACTCTTGGTGTTCCATCTCTTGAGGTTAGGGTTTTGGTTTTTTAGGGTTTCCCATTGTTGTTCAATAATAAAAATACCCTTGAGCCTTATTGTAACACAATTCAAAGTCATGTAGCCACCACATCTCTTCTCAGAGATAAGTTGTCATTGCCCAGGCTAGTTTATTTCCATGCTGCTTGTAAGCATCTTTCAGTGTTTTAATATTAATTAAGTAAAGATTTATTTATGTTGTATCTCTATGTTTATGTTTATATCTATCTTTTTTTGTGTTCCTACAGAAGTCTAGATCACCTAAAGGATTTATTCATCCTAGGAAGAAAACACAAGTGTGTTGTACACTATCTGCAATAAATAATAACTTTAAGTAAGATTTGTTTGGAGAACTTTCAAGGATCCCTTGAATAAAAGGAGTCATGGAAGAAAACTAGAATAGAACATATTTGCCTTATTTTTGCATGTATAGGTGATCGTATTGTTGTCACGTTGGATTGAAAAATTTTCATTTGATTATTGGATTTAGTAGAAAGAAGAGGTGGCATGCATAGTGAGGAGTTCCTTTCACAATATGATGGGAAAAGGTTGAAGAAGCAAATGGTTATTCAGACGCTAACATATGTATTGCTAGTAAATTCTTTGCCATTTTGTACATTATGCATATGAATCATCGCGGATTAAAAGTAAAGAGTTTAGATAGACCATTGATGTTGACACATGGAGACATATTTATGTTGTACTTATCATCTTCCAAATTTAGTCATCTCATATTTTGAATCAAGATAGTTTTCCTTAATGTATTGATATTGATTCTCCTGCTTGTTATTTTGTGGCTACTTCAAAAGAAAGAAAAACAATGAAGCTACAAAATTTTCAAAACCCTAGCATATAGTATGAAGTTCCAAAAACAATATAACATTTACATTGATGGACACCGTGAAAATAAAACAAGAAGACCCCCTTGCCATTGATGTGAAAGGGGGAGGTAGGCAGAGATGAGAGAGATTATTCTCAAAAAAAAAATCACAGTGTTTTCATCAATGCAAAAGGGGGAGATTGTTGGCAGTGTTCTCATTGATCAAAATAACAAAGGAGCAACAAGTAGTGTGGCCACCATAGTCACCATATGTGTGTGAGGAAGTGCATATGAGCATGTCTCTTGTCAGAGAATAGCTTATGGAGATGTTGATGCATTGAGGTATACTTGTGTTGATGCACTGTGTTGTTGCATATATTGATTGACCGATTTGTTAGATGTTGTTGTGAAAGCAAAGGCATGAAGTAGCTCTTGTTAAAGATTGATTACTTATGTTTTCATCATATGTTGTAATTCTATGGCTATTTTGCAGATATACATATGTTGATGCTAGTTATGGCTTGATGCATTGTACTTATTGAATGGTTATATGAGAAATGCTGCAAAGTTCAATGTTCCGAAGATGTTAGGGCAAAGTGTGTGATATGTTATAAGATATGTTGTAGAGGGTTACATCGTTGAGTTGGCATGTTGCAAAGAACAAATATATGGCATTTGATAGTGAATTTTTTAAGGCTTACATATGTTTTATGTGTGAGGTTGATTTGAAGGCTAATGTGTACATTGTGTTGCAAGGTTGATTGTGCATTGTAGGTGCTATTGATGAAAGAGTTGATTGATGTATGCTCAGTTGATGAAGTGTTGTGATGCTTGTGGGAAACAAGGTAGAAAAAAGAATGTTGCAAAGATTATTATGTAACAGAGATCAGTTAAAGAGGTGCAAGACAAGGCAATGTGATGCATTGAGTTATGCTTGTTTTGATGTTATGTTGTGAAGGAGATGTGATAGTTGTTATTGAAATTCTTGCATATGCTTATGTTGTTATGTTACTATATCGTTGATCACTTTTATGCTTAATGGCAAGGAATGTTGCAAAGTTTGATGGCACAGTTAATGTATGCACAATTGAATAGGTATTGTTGATGGCATGCTTGTGTTGATGCAGGTATTGTTATGCATTGGAGGTGAAAGAGAACAACTTGATAGAGCTTTCTTTCATATGTTGTTATTGCATGTCAATGATGTTGCATATATTGTTATGGAAAAGGAGCTACAAAACATATGCTTATTGGTTGTTGATGACAGAAGGTTGTAGAGATTGTTTTGATGCAAGGCAAAGGCAAAGACAAAGTCAAAGGCATGAAGAATGTTGTTATTGTGATGTTGTGATGTGTTATAGTTTTTGATGTATTGCTAAAATATGTTGCAAAGGCTATGGTTGCTATGCTCGCTGATTTAATCATTATAGGTGGCTGAAAATAATATTTGATGAATCATTTATTTTATTTTATTATTCAAAATTGCAAAAGGTGTGAAATGAATGAGTGGAATGCAAAGATACAACTATTTTCACTTCACAGTCATGTTTGGAATACCAACAACGATCAAAGTTTGTTTATAAAAATGTGAGGATGAAAGGCTACATGCTTAGAGAGATAGAGAATGTGAGAATTGATTGAGGTGTTGTTCATTAGTTACCTAACACATATATAGAGCTGAGGTAAAGCAGATTTGAGGAGTAGAAGCAGAGACAGAGATGCAGGTATGTAGAGTTATAGACCAGGTAAACCAACATGTTGTGTCTTGTATGTATCAAGGGATTGTAGCCTCCATTCATGTTGTAGGTTGATAAATAACAGATTGGAGCCTGTTGAGGTAGGAACCTCTTGTGGGTTGTAGCCTGTTGAGGTAGGAACCTCCTGTGGGTTGTAGCCTACTGAAAATTAATGGGAGTTGGAGCTTCCTTGCAAGTTGAAGCTTGCAAAAAAAATTGAGGTAGCAGTTTCCTGTAGGTTTTTTCCTTTTATAGGTTTCCACTTATATCTGGTGTTCACATGTGATGATCTTGTGTGCTAATTTTATGATGTCATGAAAGTTGTTATGTTGTGATTTACATGTTAAATGTTGGTTATATATTAAATTTGTTGTTCATAAGGTATGTTGGTCATTTAATAGTTTAGTTAACCATTGAAAAATAATATGAATTTAATGTCCATTAATGTACTAAATTGGTTCACCCCCCATCTCAGTTTAGTTAAGTTTCCAACAACTAGAAGCTTACACCGAGTAGAAACTTTCTCCACTAGAATTTTTTAAAAGGATAGAATGTAGTATATATAGAGAGAAACATTGTAAAAGGAGACTTGAAGAATTATTGTCACCAAGCATATCTCTAGTAGAGATTTTCCCCTCAAAGAAGCAAGTGAGCATTGCTCTTCTAATAATCAAGGTATCATATTTTGACTATTTTATCATTGCATGCATCATTTTGATTGCTTCCTAATATGTGTTTGGATATTACTAGTTTTTATGTTTTGGATATTTCTATTGATTGCATTATAGGTGAGCTCACAAATTTTCTTGAAGCAAGCTAAACAATTGATTTTGACACTCATGAGTTATTCATGTCGCAACATTTGTGAAAAAAAAATAGAATTTTCAAAAATATAAATGGTTTTTTCATTTCAACTTAAATAATTATCATAACTCTATAAAACCATGACTTAAAGTATTAGATCATAACAATACTTCATATTGTTTCCAGGGTCCAACCTTAAATCAATGGTTCTTTCGGAACTTTGTGTTTCACCAACAATAGGACATTTAGGCTTTTATAAAACATATGAAAGGATCAAATACTCATTTTTCTAGGATGGAATGAGAAATGATATTCGTAATTTTGTGGTTGAAACACAACAAGGGTGAAACAATGAACACTTTAGGAAAACTACAACCTCTATCTATCCCTCCTGCTATATTGACTTATATATCTATGGAGTTTATCATTGGCCTACCCAAATTTGGTAATAAATCAAGCACCATGTTGGTAGTTGATAGACTTTTCAAATATGTTCATTTATTTTCCCTATAACATCCTTTTAAAACATACACCCTAGCCCAAGTTTTCATAGACAATACCTTCAAAATCCATGGAATGTTATAATCAATTATTACCAACTATGATCATATTATTACTAGTAATTTCTACGAAGAATTATTTCAACTCTAAGGCACCAAATTGCATCTTGAAATGACTTAGCATCCCCAAACTAATGGTTAGATAGAAGCTGCCACCAATTACTTGAAAACTTATTTGTGGTTTTTCACATCTGAAAGACAATCTCAATAGGTTTAATGAGTATCACTAATCTAATGGTGGTACAATGTAACTTATCATGGTGCCACCCACATGACTACCTTTGAGGTAGCTTATAGTCAAAATACCTAAACAATCTATTTTACCTAACAGGTGCCTCAAAAGTTAAATAAAATCTCATACAGTTTCACACATAGGTAGCTTATAGTCAAAATACCCAAACAATCTATCTTACCTAGCAAGTGTCTCAAAAGTTAAATAAAATCTCATACGGTTTATGTGTGAAGAAGAAGAAAAATATGTCCTCTTGTTTTTTTAATTGAAAAACAAAAATTATAGAATCTCTATTCTGAAATAGACTTACCTATCAATGTATTAAGGCAGTGGTGTGAACACAACTATTGTAAGAGGGCTTACTAGAAAGTTCCACCAATAGTAAGGTGGACACAACTATTGTAAGAGGGCTTACTAGAAGCTTCCACCTAGTAGAAAGTCCCTCCACTAGAATGGTTTACAATGATAGAATGTAATATATGTATAAATATAAACATTGTAAAAGGAGACTCGAAGAATTATTGTCACGAAGAATTTCTCTAATAGAGGTTGCCCCCTCAAAAAGGAAAGTAAGCATTGCTTTTCTAATAATCAAGGTATCGTATTTTGACTACTATTATAATTGGATGCATCATTTTGATTGCTTCGTGATATTTGTTTGGATATTATTTATATTTTTTTTATGTTCTGAATATATCTATTGATTACACTACAAGTGAACTCACAAATTATCTTGAAGCAAGCTAAACAATTGATTTTGACGCTTATGAGCTATTCATGTAGCAACATTCGTGAAAAAAATTAGAATTTTCAAAAAGAATTTGTTTGGACATTATTTGTTTTTATGCTCTAAATATTTCTATTGATTACACTACAAGCGAACTCACAAATTATCTTGAAGCAAGCTAAACAATTGATTTTGACACTTACGAGCTATTCATGTAGCAACATTTGTGAAAAAAAATAGAATTTTCAAAAATAATTTGTTTAGATATTATTTGTTTTTATGTTCTGAATATTTCTATTGATTACACTACAAGTGAACTCACAAATTACCTTGAAGCAAGCTAAACAATTGATTTTGACACTTATGAGCTATTCATGTAACAACATTTGTGAAAATAATTAGAATTTTCAAAAAGAAAAATGGTATTTTTCATTTCACCTTGAAGAATTATCATAACCCTCTAAAACCATAACTAGAAGTATTAGATCATAAACATTTCACCTTGAAGAATTATCATAACCCTTTAAAACCATGACTAGAAATATTAGATCATAAACAATACTTCATAATTTTTAGACAAATTTCTCTAGATTATAAATTTGGAAATAAGATGAATGTTACACTCTTATATGGTTTCCAATGGTAAATGTCTCTTTATGCATGATTTTCAGCAATTTCTCCCTTTTGTTAACAAACATGTTAAATGTTTACAAAATACACATCAAAATATAAAATAAATAGTGAATAAAATTGATCTTATAATTGCTAATTTTGAATGTGTAATAAACTCAACATTCAATAAATGAAATTAGAATTAGATTGAAACTTATATTTGAATAGAATTCAATGTTTACAAAATGCACACATTAAAATATAAAATAATCAATTAATAGTATTAATCTTGTGACTGCTAATTTCAAATGTGTAATAAACTCAACATTCAATAAATGAAATTAAAATTAGGTTGAAACTTATATTCGAATAGAATTCAGTGTTTACAAAATGCACACATAAAAATATAAAATAATTAATTAATAATATTGATCTTGTGAAAGCTAATTTGAATGTTTAGTAAATTCAATATTCATTTAATAATGAATATAATTCATTGATCTTGTAGCTGCTAATTTTGAATGTGTAATAAACTCAATATGCAATAAATGAAAATAGAAATAGAATTAGATTGAAGCTTAGATGTGAATAGGATACTCCAATTAAAAATGGGTTAATTTATGTTTTTATCTTGTGATTGCTAATTTTAAATGTGTAATAAACTCAGCATTCAATAAATAGATTTAGAATTAGATTAAAACTGGTATGTGAATAAAATACAATGTTTACAAAATGCACACATCAAAATATAAAATGAATAATGAATAGTAT
>APFE031737030.1:91112-111792 GCA_000404065.3 Pinus taeda
ATTCATTTATTATTGTATTTATGAGTAATCATTTAAAATTATAAACCCTTTTTCATAAATAAAGGAAAAAAAAATCACATTATGAAACGAATATTGTTCTAACAAATCAATTAACAAGATTTTAATTCTTCATCGAACAAGCTGACTGTAGCATTTTCTCTTTATATGTTCATTATATTCCTAAGAAACGGTCATTGATGACATGTATCCATGTGATCTAGCTACGGCCATTGATGACATGTAAACATAAGATTTGGCCATTGATGAGATGTATACATGTGATTTGGCTACTGCCATTGATGATATGTATACATGTGATCTGTATGGGTAAGTTACATATATTTTATTCAGAGGAAACGGCCATTGATGAGATGTAAACACGTGATGAATATTCAAGAACGACTTTCAGATATACAGTGTCACTTTTTTATATCTATTTATAATGGAGGAGATCGATTTTTTTTTATCTATTTTATAATGGAAGAGATCGAAATTCAAGAATGAATTCCAGGTATATCTTTTACATTAGGAAAACTGAAGATTCAAGAATTATCTCCTCTCGGATCTTTGAAGAAAAGAGCCAAGCCCCTTAAGCCCCTTCTCGTAATGCTAAGCCTGAATGTGATAGCAGACTTAGAGAGGTTCTAAGTTTCATAATGTGATAGAAATTCCTTTTATAGAAGTCAATTTATTATTTTTATTTTCTGATTAAATTTTATTTGAATAAAATTTTATTAATTTAAAAAATATTAATTACCATTTTTTAAACAATTTTAATAATACGCTATAACCAAACAAACAATATATCAAATAATATTGCTTTTGTTCATTTGAGGATATGATGGATAAAATAACAAAATTAATTACACCAGAGTTTAGGTAGGTGAGGTAGGTACATTTCCAAAACTTCATTTTGAGGTAGGTAGGTGATAATATGTAGGTGATATAGATAAATAAGTGATATATTAAATAATTTAATATAATATTAAAAAGAACTTGAAAAGAGGGATATATATCTTTCACCCTTTGAACACAAATACACAACCTTGAAAAAATTGGGTAAGGGATCCATATCGGATTTTTAAAAATAGAAACTAATCGGTATACATACTATGTAAAACTAATACAAATTAATCGGTATACATACTATGTAAAACTAATACAAATTTAGTTATGCTATGTGAGAAACATTCAAAATGTAAACATTAAATGCCAATTATTAGAAATTTGAGGTATGTAGGTGATATAGATAAATAAGTGATATATTAAATAATTTAATATAATATTAAAAAGAACTTGAAAAGAGGGATATATATCTTTCACCCTTTGAACACAAATACACAACCTTGAAAAAATTGGGTAAGGGATCCATATCGGATTTTTAAAAATAGAAACTAATCGGTATACATACTATGTAAAACTAATACAAATTTAGTTATACTATGTGAGAAACATTCAAAATGTAAACATTAAATGCCAATTATTAGAAAAATAATGTTAGAGAATATTAGAAAGTTAATTTTCTGTTATGCTCCAATCTCTTAACATAAACCCTCGACTATTTGCCCTCATCTATTTGTCCTACATATGAGAACAATTATAACATTTGCTCAAACTCAATTCCATCGTCTCCTCAGAGCTCTGAATATTATTGTGCTCTCTGAATATTAATGCGCTCTCGAATCAGGGTACAAAACTGTACTCACCTATAAATGTCTCTTGGTGAACCACAATCTCCCACTATCTCATTCCATTGTCTCTGGGAAATAAAATTGTACCAAGAATACTTCAATGATGCTTTAAACTAGTGAAAAGTAACTAACTAATCTCATTCCTTTGTCTCTGGGTAAATAAAATTGTACCAAGAATACTTCAATGATGCTTTAATCTAGTGAAAAGTAACTAACTAATAAGAGTGATTTCTTAATCTAGTGAAAAGTAGCTAATAAGAGTGATTTCCTGATTTCCTGGCTATCATGTAGATCCTGCCACCATTTGTGAAAGACAGACTCTTGCCACTAAATTTGTGAAAGAAAAACTCTATTGATTGATCATGAAACTCACACATGCCACCAAATTTGTGAAAGAAAGACTCTAGTAATTGATCCTTTTGCCAATCATGACAATCAAAAACTCTAAAATGACAATCACGTTAGCTTAGCTTGTAACAGTAGCCTCTTATATTGTAATAAGACAATGCTAATCAACCTATGAAGATAGCCCATGCAAACCAACCTGTGTGATGATTTCTGTGAAGTTAGTTAATGATTTCTTGAAGTTTTTCACCCTATATGATTATACAAGCCCTTGCACTCATATATTGTATTAATACCACAGATCTCAAATGATTTTCATCTCCAAGGGTTTTGGAAATTTGACTCTGTATAATTATACAAGCACTTGCACTTATATATGGTATTAATACCACAGATCTCAAATGGTTTTTATCTCCAATAGTTTTTGCCAATGCTAAGAGAATTCAGAACCTTGGATTCAAAAACAAAAGAAAACGTAAATCAGGACAGACTAATAACGGGGGAAATACGAGTGACCGTTACAGGCAAGTTTGAAAGTGATTTGTACCAAACCTGAAAGTGAGGCGACATTTATATCCTATGAAAATGGCCTTTACCAAGGCATAAGTTTCTTGATTAACTGTTAATGCTGATCTGTTGGCTGTTGACACTGCCTATGTTAATAGTAAATACTGATGTGTTGACTGTGGACAGTAGCCTAGGTTTATAATGGATAGGCAGTGATTTTTCAGATCTAAGTTGTTCATAGGTGAAAGGTGCATTCATCACATCAGATGTTTTAATGTCCTCATAGTCACTGGACTTGTAACCTAAAAAGTCCAAAACATATTTTTTTTTGGCAAAAATAATTTTTGGGTTCCACATAAAATTGGCATAAATAGTGATTAAAACAACCTGTGAAACTCAATAGAATGGAAAATAACACCTTCAATAGATTACATTAAGTTCTCCAATACATCTTCCTAATCAATATTTCGAAACCAATAAAAAAAGCATGCATTTCATTACAGTAGATTTATAATTGGGGCCTTCATATTGTGGAGGCAGGATCAAAATAAGCAAGATGGCAGAGTACCCACAACAATGCTATACTGTCAGGGAAAACCAAGCCTAACTTATTAGAGTAGTGAACTAACTTGAAGGGAAACGAAGCCTAACTCTGTTACATACATGCATTTACTTCAGTCAGCCCGTGTAAATATGCACACGCACCGCCAGCAACAAGATGGTAAGCACCACGAAAAATATGAGGGTATGGACTACAATAGACTTGCCACTGGTCCGAAAGTTGGCGAACTCCACAGTCCGACCACTTCCAGGCAGTTGAAACAGCAGCCCCGGCGACAGCAATATGAAGAGAATGAAACCCACTACAACCGGCGCCCAATCCGCCATTTGAACTACCGATAAACTTCAACTCACACAGAGCGAAAATGTGCCCAAAAATTGAAACAAAAGATCCGAACAAGAGCTATAAACTGCACCCTGATACAGATTCCAGTACTCAGATCAAATAATTAGCATAGAAGAGCTTAGATTTGGGAAAAACCCTAAAAATGCATCTGCCGATTTGATGATCTGAGCCCGCTCTTTGTGGTGATCTTCCTCTTCCTTTTTTACTGTAAAGAAAACTTCAAAGAAAAGCAAAGGGTATCTTTAAATAGTTCTTACAACTGTCCGCCATAAGGGCTTTATCCAATCCCTGGCCCTCACGCGTCGGTCACATGTTCCCGTAAATTGTGCTTTCGGTTATTAAAAAAAAAAAAAAAAACATTTCAGGTGACCGATGAGTTCGTTTACAAGTGTAATCAGATGCGCTCTCTACTTAGAATAATAATGATTATTTTGCATTTATATTTATATTTGCATTTTAAGCGGCAAGCATCTCTTTATGCCCATGGGGGCCCTGCATAACCCCAAATTCCTCTCCCTTTTTTCTTTAGGAATTCGATACCTTTCTTGGTAGTAGGAAAAAAATATTATTTTGACGAAGCATCATGTGCGTTTGAATGAGATTCAATACAGGTTAACCTTTCAACTTTGTTTTTATTATAGGTTGGAATTCGAACCCATTTTACTTTTTCGAATTTAATTATTATAATGTTTTCAAATTTAATGATTATAAAAATTTTAATTTTCAAAAATGGGTAATTTTCTCATCACGTTATTTGTGCAACAAATTAATTTATCTTTGAATGGAGTTTCACCTTTCAACTTTGTTTTTATTTACACGAGGTAAAGTTGGAAGTCGAAATAATTTTTATTTTTAAATATAATGGGTTTTAAATTATTTATTATTTTATTTTCAAATATCGTATTCTAAAGAAGCTGTTTTTTTCTCTTGAGAGTTATGGAAATTCTGACTATATTTTGAAAAAAATTGGTAGGGATTTTTTTAAATCTAAGTAAAAGCTGTTAAATTTCATAATTTTAGGTGCTTTAATTTGATAGTGATGAATCTATTTCCACCATAAAAACATGATTCAAACACTGCCATTATATAAGATTTTTTTGCTCGAATTCCAGCCACTTTTAGCCAAGACAATTTCTCCACCTCCATAAACCACTTCTTTTTAAATATAATGGGTTTTAAATTTATTCATTATTTTATTTCAAATTTAATATTATAATATACTTATTAAGTATATTTTATTTTTTTAAATAGATTTCTATCATATAATTTGCCAACAAATTAACTTATCATTGGATGGAATTGATAAATAAATAAATTTGGAAAGATAACTAAAAAAATATTTACAAGAAGTTATCAGTGAAAGAAATTTTAATTAATTTAGAATTATCAAGTTTGTGATGTGGAAGAAATTGTAATTAATTTAGATTTATTTCAATTTAGAATTATCAAGTTTTAATAGGAAACAAATTTATTAAAGTGTTTATTGCTTTTTTGAGTATAAAATTTAAAAAAATGTTTGTGTTTTTGAGAGATTTTATCTTTTTTGGCAATGTCGACTTAAAACAAGTTTAGGGTGGTTCAATTATTAATAATTATTATTTATTATTATGATTATTTATTTTTTATTTTATTTTATTTTATTTTTATGTAACTTGGTCAAGTCAAAATATTTACATAACATTACATCATCTCTTCCATGTTGGGTTACTAGCTTAAATCCATCTAAACTTTGGATCTACTAATTGCCAAAGTGATCAAATCACTATTCACTCTAAAAAAGGTTTCCTTTGGGTGCTTAAAAAATACGAGCTAAAACCATGAAAACATAGGTTTTCATGTTATAAGGTTAAATGGGAAGAATTTCGAAATATGGCGCGAAAGTCAAATGAATGGATGGGTGGTTTATCGAAATGGCGGGGAAAAAGTATTGACAGGGCCATCGCACCACTTATGAGTCATGGGCGATTTTGAGGAGAGGCCGCCCAATGCCATTCATCGGGCGCCACGTAGCGACGAGGTGAACAATGAAATCGCTCACATTAGACGAGTAACGTTCGGCATCGGAGGCTGCCCGATATGAGCGTTAGCCGTCGGATCTGAAGGGGTCAAATCGTACAGTGATCAGGGAATGATTTGATCAAAGGTTTAATGGAGGGGCTCAACGAGGTTTTAATAAGCGGAAAGGTTAATTAAATGCTGATTAGGAAGGGTTAATGACGTCGGGGGTGATTTGATTGGCAGGCACAGATTTAATTAATCATTGATTGACTAATTACTCTTTTTTATTTAGCGGAGGGTTATGGTTCTTAATTAGTCGTTGACTAGTTAATCCATTTAATTATTTTACTAATAAAGTTTATATTTCAAGCCTTGGGGGCGGGATATTTACAATATGGGGTTTATTTAAAATATACGGGGAAGGGTTATTTTCGAGAATTAAATAACTATAGTTAAAATTAGCAGTTAATATGAAATGAAAGTGGAAAAGTGATTTTTGCGCTAAGTATAATGAGTTTAACATTTGTTTTTCATGTTTGCACTTGCGCATTATAACTTAGGCTAAATGCTTTTTGTGGGTTTTTGTGAAAAAATGGGTTTTTGTATGGGGATAATTACTTTCCCTAGGCAAATGGTGATTTCACCTTAAGAAAAGGGATTTTTAAACGAAATGAATGAATTATGAAGTTGGTGAATGTTGGTAAGGGGTTTTCAGTACTTGGATCCTATAAGTTATTGGGTCGAGGGTCCAGTCCCTTCAGAAGTCAGAGAAATGCTCTGAGCCCCTTTAACTTAAGGTTTTAGGTACTTTTGTCTTTACTTATGGGAAATTAGTAAATTGAGGGTGAAATGAATGGGGAAATTAACCATTTGACTTTTTGTAACTATTCAATTATCATCCATGCTTTAGTAACTTGATGATGAAGCATATGATATGATTTTTAACTAACCATTCATCATAATTCTGTAACCATTCAACTACTTACCCATCTACTCATCCTACCATTTTTCTACTCTTTATTAGGGTGCACTTAAGCTGGCAAACCCTTATCAAAACTTTTTCCTTTCTGTTACAATAGAAATCTATCTAAATCTATCCTTATTACATCCAAGGGCTCAGATTAAACATTTGAGCTCCTTTTATTCACTCTACCTATCTACTTATCTGCCAAGATTACACTGTTTGGTCAGATATGTATTCTCTCTCTATCAACATGAAATTCAAAACATGGAATAATCAAGATTAAACTGTTTGATTACCATGAATTGTGGCATGAATGACAAGTTGCACACAATCATTATTATGCATAAAAGTAAATGGTAGTGGCATTTGGGCTTGCACACTTTCATGGTATTTTCTTTTTTAGGTTCATTTTTCATCTTTTTTGACCTTTTTCCTTTTTTTTGCCCTTTGATTTTTCTTTTAGGGCATACCCTCTTTACATTTTTTAAAATTTTTTATTTTTTGAATATGGAAAACATTTGCAGAAAGCAAAGGTATGTACATATTACAAAGATAAACTAAGTCAATCATAAATTATGACACCTATTGGTATAGGAACCTAGCAAGCTCCGTAGTGAAACAGGTAGTTAGGCAGTTCCTAAAACACCATGGATGGAAAGGATCTGCCATCTCTATGAGAATATGAACAACAAGGATGAAAGTCACTTCCTCTTAGAGTGTCCCGCATACAACCACATTAGATCTCAGTTTCATAATATTTGTTGCAATACTGACCTTCCTAGCATTTTACGATGTCAAAATTATAGTGACCTTCGGAGGTTTCTCTCCAAGCTTTTTGAGCATAGGAATAAAATCTTAAATCAAACTAAATATTTCGTTTCTTTAGGTCTGATAGACCAAAGTTTGGTCTCAGTGGACATTAACCATCATCATTATCATATTTTATTATTTTTATTTATTCATTTAACTAAGTTCTTAGTTAAATGAATAAATAAAAATAATAAAATATAATAAAGTAAGATAAAATGAAATAGAAATAGAAATGGGAAAAAAAAAATAGCTTTCTTAATTAAATTATTCCATAATGGTTTAATATTTAATAAATAATATTAGAATTAATTTTGGATTTATTTCTATTAACTATTAATTTAATTAATTTAATTTAATCTAAAAAATAATAATATTAATAATTATAATAATAAATTAAGTCGATCAACTTTTTTATTTTTTCTATAATTATAAATATTACTTATCCTATTTTAATTAATTTTATTTTACTTTAAAAAATAAATAAAATAAATAAATAAAATAAATAAATAAAATCCTCATTTCTACGTATTCCTAACAACTAATTCCCAACAACTAATTCATAACAACTATTGAGATGCATCTCTGTTATTTAAACATATGGGAAGATTGATTTTTTCACCTTTGTCCTGAGGATGAACCACATTAATTGGTTTGAAACGTCAATCAAATCCCAATGATGTGAATATTCGGAAAGATAATCTCATTATCAATATGGATCACAAAAGTCTAAGATCTAGAATTAATTTCATTCTTTATTTCTTTTTATTTTATTTATCTTTTTATTTTTGAGATTTTTCTATATTGTTTCTTATTTATATTTTGGAATAACTAAATTTGACCATATCATATTTAGGACCTTCCTTTAATTAAAACAATATATTAATAATAATTTAATTTAATTTATTCCTTATTTCCAATTGTTTATCAATGCTTTTATATTATTAAAATATTTTTATGATTAATAATAATTCTTGAGTCAAACTAATTGTTATATTCTAATGGCCAGTAAACATATCTCTACATCTATTTAATTGATGCCAAGATTTGGTTCCTCATCTTGTCTCGAAGATGAACCACACTAGTTGGTTCAAAACGCATCCACAAGATTTTCTCTTATGTGATTATGATTATCACCCAAAGATTTATTTACGTACAAATTATGGATCACAAAAGTTTAAATTCAATGGGTGTGTAATTGATAGAGAACTAAAGTATGTAAGAAGGATATAGATAGTGAAACTAGATTTTGGTAAAGGAATAATGTTTCTTCCATTTTTTTTTATTTATGATATCCATTAACATTATGATAGAGACAATGACATATTAGAGGACGAATACACCTTGAGTTAGTAGAGGATGTCCTATTAGAGTGGGACCTAGTGTTCTCACAGAAAATAAGATATTGGTGTTCTATTCACTTTTAAGAAGAATAATAATTATACCTAGGTTATCTCTTGAGATAGAAGGACAAGCATGGCCTCATGGAAGATTAAAACCACTAAGGTGAAGAGAACAAGTCTAAAAATCTAGACAACACTAAAACAACCTATGCATCCTTGCTGGAAGAATGAAGTGACACAATGAATAAGGTAAAGGGAAAAATAGTGTGACGTCTAATTGAGGCAATG
This sequence comes from Pinus taeda, assembly GCA_000404065.3. Classification (NCBI taxonomy): domain Eukaryota; kingdom Viridiplantae; phylum Streptophyta; class Pinopsida; order Pinales; family Pinaceae; genus Pinus; species Pinus taeda. The sequence goes on from APFE031737030.1 coordinate 99,963, forward strand.
AATAAGGTAATATAGGACACAGGGACAAAGGAAATCCCTTGGTCATGAATTTTGAAGAGAGATAAAGGGAATAAATACAAACATACAAAGGGAGATGCTAATATAATTAGATTTGAAGAGAGTAATGCTAAGATAATTATAAGAATTGAAATTAAGAGAGAGAGGAAACTTGAGAGAGAAAAAGAAACTAAGAGGGAGGATGGGAGGGCATATAGAAGAAAGAGAACAAAAAATATAACAATGGGATAGGGAGTTTCATAGAGGAAGAAGTATACAAAGGAATTGTTATGGCCCAAGGAATCTCTTGAGAAATCTACATAAGAATTTGTTGATCCTAATTTTGGTCAACGAATTATACATTACAAATAGTAGCATGCCATGACTAATTTTTAGAAATAAATAAATAAATAAAATAATCTTAACACTAGGAAACCCTTTACACAAAACTTTGAACCCTACCATACCTATTACCCATTTCATTTATGTTGCTCTTCACTTTTGAAATTAAATACAACATAAGGGCTTGCCAACTACTATAAGTGGGAAGAAAGCATCAAATTTTGTTGAGTATCATGGTTGTGGTTTTGATTTTATTTCAGTGATCTACTTAATACCTTAATATGTGTTATAAGGAATAACATAGTACATAAGCTGAGGTCATAATATGTTGGCCAATCTTGCGATGTTATGGTGCTCTTTGTATGATTTGTTGACCTTCTAGCTTACCTACAAAACAATAATGTTAAATGTGATGATATACAAAATGGAAATTAAGGTTTTGGCATCAAGCACTTAGAATGTAGTTCCAAGTTTTCATTATACCTTTGCATATATTTATGCATATAATTGATTATAGCTCTAGCACTTGCATCTTATGTGTATATGTTACACCCTCAATAAACAAAGTTACCAACTTAACAAAAACTGTAACCTCAAAATGAATACTATAGCCCTTAAAACCCATATCTTTGCATTAACAACATGAAAATGAACCCCTAAATAAAAAGGTGGTGTTATTGATAACACCCTTCTTTAAGGTTAAAACTACAACATTTTTCAAGAATGGCATTAAAACGATATTAGAAAATCATTATCATTACTAAGAAAAACCTTAAAAATCAACACCTAAATCAAAAAGGCGTTCTACTAAGAGTAATATTTTATTTTATTTTATTTTTAAGTTTAAAATTTTAGTTGATTTGAAGTCTTAGCCTTAACAACTAGTACTATTGCAACCAAAACTTATAAATCAACCATAAAGTTGAAAAGTACTACTAGCAACAACAACTACTTTTTTTAGCTTAAAATTGATACGTTTTTTAAACATGAATTTGAATAAATTTTATAATTGCAATAAAATTAATAGCACCCCCTTTTCTACTGGGGATTAAAATTACAACATTGTTTAAACTATGGTCTAGAAAATCATCGTTGGTGTAAACAAAACCATTCACTCCTTTAGGGTTTGCCTATCACCCCATGCACAAGATAATACATAATGGCATGACAATTTCACCGTGTAATTTAAAAATCCAACATTAATTCTATTTGTTTTACTTTCAATAAGAAGCTAAATATTAATTACATGAAATAAAACATAAATCATTTCTCAAAGTTATTATTGCATTGTCATTATTGAAATCAAATGAGCTAAAAATTTGTGTTATATTCTTCATAATCAAAGCATATAATCCAATAAACATATAAATGACTCATAACTTCATGTAAGATAAGAAAATTTGTTATGTTCTTCATAATTAAAGCATATAGTGCAACAAACATATAAATGACTCGTATTTTCATCTAAGATCATGAAAGTCAAAACATTCATTTCAAGTTACAATTCAAACATCATATTAATAAAAAATACATAAAGTCTTTTCAATGATTATTCAAATTGACTCATAGCATTGCTACTATAGGAGGTTAGCTCTACAGGGAACCAAAGGTAGTTCCAACTACTACAATTTATTTGATCTCAACAAAATAATGTTGAAACATAATCTCTCATACTGCAACATTTTTCATCTTCGCGGTTCATTCAAAGGTGAAAGGATGGTCACTGTGACCAACATAGCCTCGGTATGGGACCTCTATGTGCAATAGAAGAAAGTTAACAAAATTGTGGATATATATAGAGATGTGTTTACTCCCCCAGTGGGGGTACCTCCACACTGCTAGGTTAAGCACTCAATTGACTTGATACATGGTGTTCCATTACCTAATGTCACAATATATAGAAACTCTCTCTTAGAGAATGGGTAATTAAAACATTATATTCATGAGCTCATCCAAAAGGGTCACATTCGACTAAACTCCTCACCTTGCGGGAGTCCAAATTGTGTTGGCGCAGAAGAAGGATGGGACATGGAGACTTTCTATTGATTATAGAGCCTTGAACAAAATCATTGTCAAAAACAAATACTTGATCCACTAGATTGATAATCTTCTTGATCAACTCAAGGGTGCCAAGTTCTTTAGCAAATTTTATCTGAAGTCAAGATACCATAAGGTTCTAATTGAACAAACCGATGTATGGAAGACAACCTTCAAATCTAAAGATGACATTTTTGAATGGTTGGTCATTCCATTTGGTTTGACTAATTCTCCAACAATGTTAATGAGGGTGATAGATGATATCTTGCAACCATTCATAAACTATTTTCTAGTTGTATATTTGGATGACATCCTCATCTTTAGCAAAACCTAGGCAAAGAATTTGTAGCTTTACCACAACTCAAGTTGTATGTCATTCTAGAGAAATTTGCATTTGGCATACACAAAATTTAATATTTGAGATACATTATGGAATGAACATGGGGTGCATGTGGACCTAGCTAAGAGCCAAGCCATTCAGGATTGCCTGACATTGACGACACGCTTTGTAGCTTCAAGGGATTTGATAAATTCTACCATAGATTTGTTTTCAGGTTCTCTCATATCTCTTAGCCCTTAAGTAAAGTGTCCAAGGGTGGAGGAAAAAAAAAGAAGCTTTCCTTACCTGAGTCATAATAGAAAGCATTCAAGAATCTAAAACAACACCTTTTCTCTGCATCAATCCTCACCCTTCCTAACCTATAACAACCATTTAGGATTGAGATAGATGCCTCTGACTATGATATCAGTGCAATCCTCACTCAGTAAGGGCATATTGTTCCCTATCATAGTGAAACACTCTCACCTATTATCCAAATTTACCTCACTTATGACAGGGAGATGTAATACATTTTGTAAGGATGATGACAATGGAAGCATTATATTATGGGAAGGAGATGATCATCCACACTTATCATAGGCATCTACAATTCATGTAGACATAAGGAAAGTCACATAATGAGCACCATCATATATGGTCCACATACTTGGAACAATTCCACTTGAATATTACAATAGAAGGGTAGCACCAGTCATGGTGTAAAATGCCTTGGTTAGCCTCCAGTTGTGGCACCAACCTAAGTCCTTAAATCTTGTAGGTATGAGACCTTTAGATGGCCACAATTTTTTGCCACATACTACACGTTAATCCTAGGAAAACAAGTATAATTCCACCTCCAGGATGCACTCTTACGTTACCCCAATCACTTTGGTTTGGAGAAGAAGGTAGCCATATGTCAAAAGCATTTCTAGTTGCCAAAGCTTTAATAAGATGTCTAAAGATATATTAGAATATGTATTTCCTCTGTCATTTCTAAACCATTCATTGAGAAACAAGGATTGCAAATTCCTATACCTACCTGATACAATCCATAGGAGAAAAAGTTCAATGGATTACATGTAAGGTTTTCCCTCTACCAAGCATGGAAAGGATTATGTGTTTGTTGTTTTTGACCAGTTCTCTAAGATGGCCACTTTAGCACCATGTAAGAAGAGTAGCACAAGTGAAGTCATTATTAAACTCTTCATTGAGTTTGTTTGGGTTCATTTCGAGCTACCACAAACCATTATTTTAAATAGGAATAATAGGTTCCTTGGTACCTTCTAGTCCAACCTATGGTCTCTAATGGATACCATGTTGAAAACATTTACTTCCTATTATCCCCAAATAGATGGACAAACATAAGTGGTACACAAAATGATTGTGCATACCTTGCACATGTACAACTCTAAGAGTCCATATACATAGGGTGAAATCCTTCCATATGTTCAACATAGCTATAATAGAGCCCTCCATGACTATATTGGATGGTCCTTTTTAAGTATGCTTTGGGTTCCAACCATTGGACAAAATTGATGTAGTTATGCCCATTGCATATTCACCAGAAGTGTCTTCCCATGCTCAATTCAAGGCAATTGGAGTAGCCAATTTATTTTAACAAATCCAACACATCCAACAAGAATTTCATAACATCATGTAGAAATCCAACACCAAGCATATACAACAACATCATAAGCACAAGGTTCCATACAAGTTAGGGATAAGGTGTGGTTTCATTTATAGACAAAATGCCCCAAAATCCTTCATAGGAAACTCAAACCACTTTTATGTGGGCCTTACACAATCACAAAGGTTGTTGGTGAAAGTTATTTTTAATTGAGTATCCCCCCTTTACTTAGATTGCACCTAGTATTTAATGTGGAGCTACTTTGACCATATTTTCCACCTTTGTTGGATACCTCAAAGGAAGTTGGGAAATTGACCCCCAAGAACTCAATCCTAACTACAATTAACAATCCATAGTGAATTGAATGATGGACATTAATACAAAGGATACTCGCTAGTAGCACATACAAATCTATTGGGTTGTCAAAGTAGGGTAGCTTCTTCACCAAGGCAAGTGGCTCACTAGGAGCCAAATTCAATAAAAAATTCCCCATACGATGAGGGAAATGACATAATGAAGACCATTTCTTCCTAAGGGGAATAGAATGATATAGGTGGATATTAGTGTCCATGTACCTCTTCCACCACTCAATTGTTCTTTATATTCTTGGTATTTTTTTTATAGTTTTTTGGGTACAAAGCTTCTATGAATGTTTTAAGGCCCTAAACGATGTTTTTTCTAGAAATTTAGGGGGGAAAGGATTTCCATGCCATGCCCTGACCCTATTCAAAATTCATATTCTTGGGGAGTTCTTTCCAATGAGCTATTATGCACCTTAAACAGATATTGTATGAAAACATTGTGCCCTTGGGAAGTTGTTGTACCAACTAACGACCTTGGGGCCCACAAACCTTTTGTTTCTTTATCTTATAGGGTTAGATTTCAGACCTCTAGGGTTCATTTTTTTATGTTCAAAGACTATTCTTTTGGCCTCTTCTAAGAAATTTTATGAATGAGTGTCGCTACCATCTCTCTCTCTTCAGAGATAGATACCACCATTCTAGCTAGTTAATTTGTGTTCTATAATATTCTACTATTTAATCTATTAATAGAAGTTAGGTTCTCAATAGATTACTATGCTTTATATTATATTTATGTGTGTGTTTACTTCATTTCCTTTCTCACATTTCATTTCTTTCCTTGTACAACCCAAATAAGTGATATTAGAGCAACATGTTTCTTGTTGTTTCTTGGTGAATGTCCTTGACGAGGTCATGGTACAAAGAGTTAGGTCTGGTCTAGTTTCACTTGGTAATGGTCACTGTCACAAACCCAAGTGGCCTTCCATGGCAGAATAAAAGAGATATGATGTAGCAGGAGGTCCTATCAAGTTGTTTATTGAGGAAGCACTAGTATAACATAGGAATGGGATGATGGACAATTTTTCCTAGATCCTTGACAACTTCTAATAGAAACTGAGGCACCGTCAACCAATGGAAAATTTGGATAGGACATTGTTCAAGGTACAAGTTAATTTTGATCTGTGCCTATTTAAAAGTCCAAATAGATGCAAATTACTTGGAGAAATGGTTAAATTTTTTAGAGGGCTATTACTATGTCCAAAAAAATTGATAATGAAGATACCACCTTTATGCTCCTAAAATCCCTTCCACATGTCAAATATTGGTGGGAAGGTTACTAGGAGAGATGAAATGAAGATGACTCTATAATATTCAAGGTAAGACCAAGTTAAAAATCTTTTAGCGATTCTCTTAAGGAGGAATTCTACCCTATATGGAACTACGATGACCAATAGATGATATGGATAACCTTATGATAGGAGAGACATCAAACAAAGTTGGAGTATGCCAATATTTTCCATAGCTTGCGATCTAATTTGGGTATTTGAGACTTTGAGCATAAGTTGGTTCTGAGGTACCATAGTTTTCTACATGAATACATCCAATTAGAGATGGATTTATTAGACATATCCACATTGGATGATGCCTATCAATATGTTATCAAAATTGAGTGTAATTTAAAGTAGAGGAATGAAAAATGGTTCAGGTCTACAAAACCACTACAACAGAAACCTAGAAAAGGCGACCTAAAATCAAAAAACAAGGGATAGAGCAAGGACAGTCACTCTCAAGCAAATCATCCCCATTCATAGACAAAGAAAGGAAATCGGAAGTCAAAAAGGACTTTGGAATGTATTGTGAATTCCACAAAATACCCTAGCACAACATTGATGAATGCCACTCAAAATAATCATTGTTGGTAGAGATTAAAGAATAGGAAATAGACTCTAGCTTATATTATAATTTGGAATAGGATAAAGGAAAGTGGATCATTGATTTAGGACCCTGTGCTACCATTGTGACCACAAATATCCAATCAAGAGAGCCAAAGGAGCTTGAAGATAGTGAGTTCTTCTTCCATTCACAAATGTGGGTGAGGGGGACCCCGCTACATTTCATAATTGATATTGTGTTGATGGTGTTGGACATGCCAAAATTTAGTGGATCTCCTTGATAAGAAGTCCCAACTAAACCTCAAACCATTTGGAGTAGGAGTCCCAGCATTGGGTGGTAATGTAATGCTTTGACCGCGGTAGCACATAGAGATAAGTATGATAACTTTGGGTGGAAGCAAGTGTGTGAACTTGTGATGAGTCAAGTGAGATGTATGGGTGTTCTAACACATGGAAGGGAAAAGGGAGTGCGCCCCTTAGAAGCATATAATAGTACGCAGCTTGAAAGGAACACATGAGCGGAATAACATCACAAGCTAAATTGTAGAATATTCCATAAATTAAAGTGATGGGTTAATCCAACAACACGTATTCAACAAGATTCACACAATTGCATACAAAGTATTTCATAAGAAAATGTGTAAGCTTAAAAACATACATTGCTAAAGCAACCAGAATAGTCCAACTACAATAACAACATATGCATGAAAGCATGTTGTCTCTGTTATTATTATTATAAATGAAAGTTCCATCCATGCATACACCATTGACGGCCACTAGCCCCAATAGTGAAACATTACAATCAAGAACACCTACTCCTCCAAAGAAGTATACTTGCTCTACGTTGTAGAGAAGCCAAGGCTCGTGACAATACTCCCAAGCCTTTTCTAAGCCTAAGCGTAGCCAAAAGCTTGGCTCCCAAAAAGCCTTTTCTATGAGTTATGAGGTTCTATTTATAACAAATGGTGGGGTGACCTTTGACATTCCCCTTTATGACTCTCCGACTACCTTCATGACTCTTCAACTTCTTTACAAATAACTCATTACATAAAATGATGACCTTTCACATTCCATTAATGACACTTGGAATTTCACTTACAATATATTTACAAATAATATTAGATTTTCCACATGTACCCATGTAAGACAAAATAGGCTAGAGAGAACCTAACAAGACAAAACATTATGACTCTGAAGTTTGGGGAAAGAAAAACTCGACAACCTCTACTTGGTGATTCTTGGGCACATATTGATGCCAAGATTGGTATTGCATGATGGTGTCCCCAAACCACTTGATGGTGTCTTTCTGAAAGTGGATTCTTACCTCCATGGCATCCGGGTAGATGGTCTTGGAACTTGTATCCAACTCATTTTGAAGCATGTGAAACATGGTGTTAACATTGACAGGACCATCGATGTACTTCTATATGTTGTGTGTGTTTAGCTCCAAGTCTTCCCTGGTGGCCTCTCTCCTTAGCTGCTCCATGTACTCATTGATATTATGTCGGAATTGGTTCTTGGTTTTAGCCTCAGTGAGGGAACCAATTGATGGGATCTTGTTATTTCTCACCATGACATCCAAACTATTATACAACCACACATATGAGGTATGTATGTTGCTGATGAATGTGGCAAGTTGGCTTATAGTTTTGGATCAACATTCAAAACTTCGATTTCTCCAACTCTACTTGTGGCTTCACCTTCTTTGTTAAGTCAAGTAGGGCCCCTTTGTACCGCATTATCCACTCTTTTACATGGGTGATGGTAGAATGTATGTTCGTGAGTGTTTGAACAAACTCTTTGCTCCATTGTTGTAGGCCATGCACATGGACAACTGCTTTATGCACGATGACAAATTTGTCATAGAGCTTCTACATGATATCATCAAGTGTTGATACTTTAGCAAGTATAGTCGTCATCATCTTCCCAATCTAGAAATTGCATTCTGTGTTGATGCTCAATGTGTTCTACCTCTTACCTGACAGCCTGCAAGTTCTTTCCCAGTTGTTCATTCTCAGTTGTCAAGTACTTAACATTTGAGCTTGTCGCTCTTGCATAGGCCAAGTTGGCTTCGATAAAGGCAGTTGGATGCTTCTTGGTGTTTGACACTATCACACTTTCCTTGATGAATGCATGTGATGCATGATCATCCGGAAAGTGCTTCCTCTGCACCTATATAATCCTCTTCTACAACTCATCAAATGATAGATTGTACACATCCATGAGAAGATCATCATCAAGGAGAACAGTATCTCTTTGCTTGCTCAGGACAGGTTCTGACACTGGAGGTGGTGGAGACTAAGAGATTACCTCTAATTCTCTTAGTGTAAGGTTAGTGTCTTGATTCTGTGGCTCTTGTTCCAACTCCATGTCTGTCACTTCAATCAGATGCTCAATCTGCTGAGAAATCTCTCGATCTTGCATATGTTCACTCTTCTCCTTTGTTGTTGGTTGTCCCAACTCTTTGACCTGCATGGGAATTGTTTCCTTCATCATCACGCCTTACTTTTATTCTTCTTCCTATTTCTGCTTCTCTTCCTGTTCTTTCCTCCTCAGCCCTTGTTCTTCCTTTGGTTCTTGTTCTTCTTGCTGGGATCTCAGTTCTTCTACCTGCAAGCTATGCTTTTCTCTCTTCCTCCACTCTGTTGTCTATATCTTTTTCTTCCTTTTGCTTCTACTGCCAAAGATGCCTACATGAAGATTGAATATGATTTCACCTTGCAACTTTTCTCTCCCTCTATTCTGTTGGAAAATTCCTCTTTCCCTGATCGTGTACTAGATTGCTACCTTATGCTACTGCTGTTGGACTTGCTGCCATCTTAGTGTTGACTCCTTTTCTATGAACAATTGAGTGTCTGCATACATTGGAAATTTAATTGGCTCTTACTCAACTTCTTCCCTGATACTTATTTCCGTGGTCTCTCTTGAAGCAACTCTCTTTGGTTCCAATGTACAATGACCATTGGAGAGAAGTGCTTCATGAGTGTGGTACCTGTGGGACAAAAAGGACCCTCATGGCAAGAAAACATTAGTTCTTGCAGATTTAACTTCATAGCAAGATTAAGAAGCAACCAGGGCATCTGATGAGAGGGATTGCTCAATTTTTACTGGCAGGGGTGACTGACAGACTATGGGAACTACACACTATGTAATCCCAACAGCTAGTGTGGAAGCTTGATGACTGGAATTGCATAATGTGCAATTCAGTTTGGACCAAGGCTTGGGAGAGACTGCGCATTGTGTAGTCCCAGTGGCTAGGCTAGGAGACTGGCTCCTGGAACTACATAGTGTGTAGTTGGAGCTAGGCCAGTATAGGCTCTACACAATTCCAGAAGCTAAGGCAGAGGCCTTGAGCTCCTAGATTGCGCAGTGCATGCACTGAAGTATGCGGTTCGGGCAAGGGGAGCCTAGATCTGCACATGGAGAGTGTGAAAATCAAGCATATCTAAAGGATGATGTGATGTTGGGTGAAAATCTAACTAAGTGTTGATACATGCATGTGAAACAAGTGCAACAATTGATTAACTAGAGGAAAATGAAGAGTGTGAAGAGAGTTGCCACAACAACGACCGTTGGTGAAAAATGGGAAAACTCATGCGACACTTGGGAAAGGCAATCTATACCTTGAAACAACATTTCTACAAGCTAAAAAAAAGTTAAAATTCCAACAGTAATTCAAAGAAACAATTGAAACAACACTCACAAAAGCTAAACAACAAGAAGCGATAGAAAAAGCAACAAAAGACAATAAAAACAAAACTCTCTCAGAAAAGCGATGACAATGCTTTGAAGGCCCATTGATCTCCTCGAGGATGTTAGAGCTTGATGATTGAATGTATAATTGAGCTCTAGAGGTGTCCATTACATATAATTGATCAAATTGGAACTTATGATGCACATGCCTGAGATCAAGGACAAAAGTGACACTTGGTGAAACTTCTAAGGATAACAATGTGCCACCTTCAGGAGACTATATATCCCTACTTCCTAGGGATGTTTCTTTCCTTTTACTTTTATTTCTTTTCTGGGGGGAAACCTTCCATGCATTTCCTGGAAAGGTTTCACAGTTATAGGAAGGATTGAGAAACTCACTGGCTCATGCACTGTGTTGTTTTTGAGCATAGTGGGTTCTGCACAATTTCTGGGCTAAGTGGCTCTGGGCTACCTCTCATGTTATGCGCAATTTCCCATCTCAAGGCTAGCTGGCATCCATTTCTATGCGGTCCTTGGGCTTAAGGCCCAATGTCAATTAAGACTGTGCAATTCCCAAGAGAAAGGCCAGTTTCCCTCAAGAATTACACAGTTCTCTAAGGCAAGTCCGAAACTAGATTAGTGCAAGATGAGCTGCTATGATTTACAAGGGAGGCTCCAAAATGAAGCACAGGCAAAATTTGGAGGGTGGTTGTAGCCACTACAACATTGGTGACACACTGGTAGAGCTCTAGCTCTTTGTATGGACCTTGTCTCGTGCAAAAAGAGTCTAACTCTTCTAGAAGTATTATTCAGTTCTTTGATTATCATAACTTCTTCACTGGCTTGATTTAAATATGTAGTCCCTACCATTTTATTTATTGGTAACACACATACCAAGCCAAGTCAAACTGAATTGTTTCAATTGGGAATGAGGGGTATATTGATGCACAAGTAATTTAGACTGTTAGAGTTTTAGTTTCATCTCTAGCGTTGCTCTGTTGCCAGAAGGCCTAGATAGTACCCCAATGGAGTTACTTCAAGAACACAAGCATTGCTCCACTTTCAACGAGCCTGGAAAGTACCCCGACATAGTTACTTTCTTCACCTCTCTGCATAGGAAGCCTTTCTCTTCTTTCACCTTTATTTTATTTTTTTCATTTTTTTCATTTTTCAAAGAACTGTGCATAGGCACTTATTTATTATATGAGGCAAAAGAGAAATCTTGACTTATTGAGAGAAGAATAAGTTGTCTCTTCAGAGAAGGATATTTATATATATCTATGGCATACTTGTTAAGGTTTTCTCCCTCTCCTTACTCTACTTGAATTAGTTGACAAGGGTTAACCGAATATAGAAAATGTTGAAAAATGTGCAATAAGAAATGTTAAATTTACAATGTGCTAAAAATAACATGTCTAAAAATAGCAGTTTGGCCAGTGAGGTCATTGGCCACATTGGGTGAGAGGTGAAACTGCTAAAAATAGAAAGTTCTAAAAATAACATTTCTAGGTCCTTTCCTATTTATAGCAATCCCTAGTCTATCTATAGGAAGTAAAATTAATTTTGGTCTTAACAACAGTTTGAAATATTAATTAATTAATTTAGTTGAGTTAATTAATTA